>CAUYTI010109654.1:0-31086 GCA_963575145.1 Galago senegalensis | reverse complement strand
CCATGGCATCATGCTCACAGCAACCTCCGACTCCTGGGCTCAAGCGAGTCTCCTGCCTCAGCCTCCCAAGTAGCTGGGACTACAGGCGCCCACCACAATGCCTGGCCATTTTTTGGTTGCAGCCATCATTGTTGTTTGGCGAGCCCGGGCTGGGGATTCAAACCCGCCACCTTAGGTGTATGTGGCTGGCGCCTTAGCCGCTTGAGCCACAGGTGCCAAGCCGTTACTCCACATAATTAACACCTACTTACCCTCCAAACCATTCAATGTCACAGAAGCAAGGACAACGCATATTTTTGCTCACTGTTGTGTCCCTAACATCTAGCACACACCTGGCACTCTCATTTTTAATGAATGATTAAAATAACAACTTGTTCTTAAACCCTTACCCTTTCATGACTCAATGTTCTCTTTTGGGCACTATCTAGTTCACAGTTAGAAAAAAATTTTTTTCTCCGAATGTTAAAGTTTTTTTTTTTGGAGACAGTCTCACTATGTCGCCCTCAGTAGAATACCGTGGCATCACAGCTCACAGTAAACTCAAACTCTTGGGCTTAAGTAATTCTCTTGCCTCAGCCTCCCAAGTAGCTGGGACTACAAGGAGCCCGCCATAACCCGGCTATTTTTTGTTGAGATTGTCATCATTGCTGTTTAGCTGGCCCGGGTTCAAACCCACCAGCCTGGGTATATGTGGCTGGTGCCATAACCACTGTGATACAAATGCCAAGCCCCAAATGATAAAGTATTTTGTTTTTCACTGTTAGTAACAGGTCCAAGATCACAAAATGTGGCTGGGCATAGTGGTTCACGCCTGTAATTCTAGCACTCTGGGAGGTCAAGGTAGGTGGATTGCTTGTGCTTGTGAGTTGGAGAACAGCCTGAGTAAAAGCGAGACCAGCTTGGCGCCTATAGCTCAACTGGCTAAGGCGCCAGCCATGTACACCTAAGGTGGCGGGTTCGAATCCCCAGCCCAGCCCGCCAAACAACAATGACGGCTGCAACCAAAAAAAAAAAAAAATAGCCGGGCGTTGCTGCGGGCACCTGTCGTCCCAGCTACTTGGGAGGCAGAGGCAAGAGACTCGCTTGAGCCCAGGAGTTGGAGGTTGCTGTGAGCTGTAATGCCACGGCACTCTAGCCAGGGAGACAGCTTTAGGCTCTGTCTCAAAAAAAAAAAAAAAGAAAAGAAAGAGACTAAAAGTAAGAGAGTGAATTACTTCTTAAGATTCCACAGGTGGTATTAATAGAACGAGGACTTAAACTCAGGACTTTTAGTGCTAGCATCAATGATATTACCTCACTGGTAGTGGTTCTCAAAGCAAGGTCTCTGAAACAAAAACATCAGCATTACTGGAAACTCACCCTACATCAATTAAATAGGAATATCTGGAGGTGGGACTAAGGCAACAGTGAAATGAAGTTCATCAGATGATTCCAGTGTACATCCTTCGTTGAAAACACTATGGCATTTAAACCTGAACACTATTTAAATTAAGTTACATATAGACATTGCTCCAGCCAAAATCAAAAACTTGGGCCTTTTCAGACTTCAGCTCTCTCACCTTCTGTCCCAGGTAAGGAGTGAAACATTATTTCAGAACTGATTTGCTAACAACTGATCAGCTCCAGCAAAATGTACAATTAGTGAGTGTTTCAGTTTGTGCATCTATTAAATGAGAACCAATTCATAGAACATTGACACTAATGAGGAACCAGAAGGATGAATCCGTCTTAGAGATCAAAAAAATCAAGGGTCAAGAGAGGTGAGCTAACTTAACTAAGATCAAACTTAGTCTGTTGCAGAGGTCACCCTTGTGTCTCCTATTTAGGATTTGAATGTGTTCACTACATAAACACATATGAAACTGTTTTGTCTCGGTCTACTTCCATCTTCTCTCCCTGGGCCTGAATAGAAACCAGAAGAACTGATACACAGGTAAAAGGTATTGTAAACATCATTACTGGAAGATTCCACTAAGCAGTCTGAGAAAAATCTAACATCAAATGCAATCAGATGAGTTCTGAGATTAATTGTAATAGTTGTAAACTAGGGATTTTTTGGACTGCAGTAATTAAGCAATTTTAAAAATGTATTTAAAGGAAAACACAAGGAACTATAAGGCTGTCAAATATATGGTGAAATACAGTTTATGTAGTCTCATGTAGAGCCAATAAAGATTTTATTCTAGTCAATTTTAGTAGAAATTTATCTTTGGAAAGAGTTTTTCCCTTCATTAAGTAAGTAGCTAGTGACTGCTTACTGTGTACTAGGTACTGAAAGTACAAAGATGTTTTATTTAAGATACAGTCACTCTAAAAAAAGAAAAAAGAAATTAGGTTTAATATGCCATTAAAAAAAGTTTATAGGCTCGATACCTGTGGCTCAAGTGGCTAAGGTGCCAACTACGTATACCCAAAGTGGTGGGTTTGAATCCAGCCTGGGCCTGCCAAACAACAATGACATCTGCAACCAAAAAATAGCCAGGTGTTGTGGTGGGTGACTGTGGTCCCAGCTGCTTGGGAGGCCAAGGCAGGAGACTTGTTTGAGCCCAGGAGTTAGAGGTTGCTGTGAGCTGTGATGTCACAGCACTCTACCCAGGGGGACAGCTTGAGGCTCCTGTCTCCAAAAAAAAAAAAAAGTTTATAGTACAAAATTTCAAAGGTAGATAAAAGTAGGGAGAATAAAAAAAAAGATAGTCACTCTAAACTGAAATAAGTTCATATTAGAGTGGGGAAACATGGGTGATCCTGATGTTAAAAGTATTTTTCTGACATTACCTAGAAGGTTTGAGTTATGGAAGTCTCTACCTCTTGCCTATAATAGGTTTAGAATTGGTTGCTATCTTAGGTAAAGACCTTTTTTGCTGTTTCTGTTTTAACCGTAAATCTTCTTAAGACCAATTCTCACATCCAAAAGGGCAGTTGTGATCAAAAGACAGTATTTTAAGAATTCTGCTCTGATCAAAGGAATTCTGCTCTGAACAGAATCAGATTCTTAATGCCATACATGTGATATTTATACAGACTACAAAGCACTTGACCTGCTTACCTGAAGCACTTAATGATACTGCATAAAAGCCTATATAGTAAGAGAGCATTGCTGCATCTAAGGAATCAAGAGCAAACACGAGGCCCTATTTGTAGAAGTTTTCCACACTGTTAGTGTTATCTTTCTTTTTGCAAGGGGAAAACGAAAGAGGGTAGAGAGGGCTGAAGTTATGTTTTCAAATACAAGTCAATTATTAATCAACAGTCATTTACAAAAGAGCTTTGTATTTGCTTTAATCATTAAATTTATTGATTAATCACAGGGAAATGGGATGATCCTTCTTCCCAGTTTGTAGATTTTCAAATGGAGACACAGATTGAGTCACGTTTTAATCTCATATCTGCAAAGCAGATTTACATGCAATGCTGATTGAATGTGAATTTGCTTACACATATATGTGCATTTTACCTCTAGGCCAAATTCTTATAAAAATTATTTTTCTTATGAACCTTATTTTGTTTTGCTGCCTTTCTACTTTGCTTTTTAAAATCACATTGCATTCCTGGATGTAAACAGCAGTGTCTCAGATCTAATAGAGTCCTATAGCAACTTGGAAGACACATGGACATAAAACATCTAAAAAATATCATGGCGGATTAAGTATGTTAATAAAGTATCAAAATCTATGATGATCTCTCTTAAGCTTTGCTATTTGATACAAGATATAGTACAGGAGATAATAGTGTATCTAACTGTACCTAGCCAGTACTGGCATTCAATAAAAACTTCTTGAATTTGTCATCGAATCTTTGCAATCTTTTTTTTGCCTTACTTTGGAAACAGTTGGTTAAATATCTACTTTTTCTGCATCCTTGTTAGAGCAACACATCTGACAGAAAAATGAAAA
This sequence comes from Galago senegalensis, assembly GCA_963575145.1. Taxonomy (NCBI): domain Eukaryota; kingdom Metazoa; phylum Chordata; class Mammalia; order Primates; family Galagidae; genus Galago; species Galago senegalensis. The sequence goes on along the minus strand of CAUYTI010109654.1, from coordinate 27,193 downwards.
TGGGAAAAAATTTAAATGATCAATGTGAGGCTTGGCTTTGACATAGGAGATAAGAAACTTGACATCGCAAATGATAGTAATAATGAGCGAGCATTTATAGAGTTCTTAGGAATGTTCCAGCTGTTGTTCTAAGTCCTCTGTATTTATTTAAGCCTCAGAACAACTCTGAGATAATTACTGTTACTATTCCCATTTTACAGATGAGGTAAGCAGGACATAGAGAGGGTAAGCAACTTGTCCAGGTTATACAGTTATTAAGTGACAGAGCTGGGATTTAAACCTAGGCAGTCTGAGTTCAGAACCTGTGTAAATAACCATAACAACACTATACTGTCTTCCACTTTCCATGGCGTCAGGTACTGCACTGGGCCATCTTTTTTGCATAATTAATATCAAATTCTCATACCTATGCAAAGTGCTGTGAACATTACCATTTTTATAGATAAAGTAACTCAATACTTAGACCTGAGAATTTACTTCAAGCCAATGAGGAGTCCATTGCTGTCCTATCATTCTAGAAATTAAAGTTTACTATATTCAATTTGATTTAACTATACTGTCACAGCCTTCCATTATAGATAATAGGAAATTGTACTAGGTTCTGTAACAGGAGCAGTAGCAGCAGCATTCTGTATTTATATACAGTGTTTGAAAGCAGTTGCCAATATTTGCTATCTTAATCCCTTCCATTCCCCAAAGATACATAGAAGGCAGAAATGAGTTTATGCCACGGGATGAATAAGGGCTTGTCAGAACTGAATATCGACCTTTGGCCCAAGTCAGGTTGCGTATAGCAGCTTCCTTTGATAAGAAGAGAAAAGGCAGTTTACACTGGTAAGCAAAGTTCAGACCTGTAGTCAAGTTCAAGTCAATAACTGTAGTTGTATAGCATGCAACTTTTCTTCCTTGATGGGCAAAGTTGTGTCAGTTATCAATTCAATTACCTACTGTAAAACTAAGTGGCTTAAAATAAATGTACTAACAATTTTCTTTAAAGATATTGCCAGTTGACAAAGTATTTCTGCTGATAACACCTGGGATCACTCATGAAGCTGCAGTCATCTGATGGGTAACCAAGGTTGGATGGTCCAAGATGGTTTCTGTCACATGCCTGGCTATTTGACTAGGGTGCCTTGGTTCTCCATGTGGCCTCTCTTCTTCCAGTATACTCGACTGGGCTTCTTCACAGCATCGGGGGCCTTAGGGAAGCATCCCGAGAAGGCAAGCAATGTGAATACATTATCAAGCCTTTGCATTTGCCACATTTGCTAATGTCTTATTGGCCAGAGGTATTCATGGCCAAGCCCAGAATCACTGGAAGGGGACTTCCTCTCCACCTCTTGATGGAAGTAGTGCAAAGATTTTATGGGCATTTTAAATCCAGCACAGAAAGAAGGCAGACTTAAAACAGCAAAGACAAGGGATTAGCTAACTTTTTCTTAAAGGGCCAGGTAGTAACTATTTTAGGCTAGCAGGTTTCGGTCTTTGTAGTATGAAAGCAACCATAGACAGTGTATTAGCAAAAGGGTATAAATAAAACTTTTTTACAAAAACAGGAGACCCTGCCAGACTATAGTTTGAGCATCACTGGTAAAAACATGTTGAGATGGACCTTTGGGAGTAAAAATGAGAGGAGAGAGCTCCCAAAAGTTGACCCCTTTGAACCCCAAATTGAAAGACATTGACACATTTCCTAGGAATGACTTTTAAAAAAAGTAAGTTCTCTAAGAGAGAAGCCAGAGACAGTCCAACAAAAGTTTCCCCTGGTGTACTTTTGGAAATGAGTTGAACAGTAGCTTGAGTATTATCAGACTTGATTGAGCACCCATCACAGCTATGACATCATTCAGGATTCAAGGATTCACATAAAAATATTAGCTATATTGAGTACTCACTTTATAGAAGTTATTTTGTTTAATGCTTAAAATAAGCCTAACATGAAAATTATTTCCTCCATTTAAACATGGAAATATAGAGATGAGAAATTACTGTTGTAGCTGTTTTAAGGGAGTCAAGATTTGAACCAGAACTTTTTCTGTGCTCCTTCTACACTACCACATTGTCTTTGCCTTTTCAATTTAAGAGGGAAATAATGTATATAGAAGAATAACATATTCACAGAAAATTTTTGGATATCACTTCAGGTACAGACAGAAGATAGGGAACAAGTATTGATAGTTTTACCCTTTGGAAAATATTATGTAGTAATAGAAAATTTGAGGTATAGTAAGGAGGAGATGACTGCCATTGAGAAGAAAATTTGTTGATCACAGTTCTGCAGAGAAGGGAGCATACCACAGCACGAGGCTCCCTACAGGGAAGCACTGGGTTTGTAGGGAGGAGAGCGTGTCGGCAAGAGTCTTCACTATGGTTTTCATGGGAAGGAACAAGTGAGGCAGGGTAAGCAAGTTTAGAATTGGCTCATTTAAATACTTTCATTGGGCTCTGTGGGAGAGGGGCTGTCCTTAGTTGTCGGGTACCTGGGATGATTAGAGCAGGCCTAGAATATAAGAGCTTGAAAATGTGGTTGGGGTGTGGCCTCTGGATTGGTTGGTTTGTATTTGAGAGGTACACTCATTTGTGAGTTTTTTACCATCTCTAAGATTTGGCTAACCAGGGGAGAAGCAGTCCCTCCAAGGTCAGCAAGGCCTCAAATGTCTAAGAATCAGAATATAAAACATAAAAGATGTGACTAATACACTGCCACTAATATTGTAGTGGGTTCTATGTCACTCTAATTTTTGTCTTGACTCCCAAATGACTGAGATAATAGGCAAAAATGAGAAAGCAAAGCAACAGAAAAAAAAAAAAAACTTAAGCTACCAAAACAGGTATAACTAAATGCACAAAAAGTTATTAATTTTGGCCAGGTGTGGTGACTCACACCTATAATCCAGCTGAGGTGGGAGGATCGCTTGAGCTTGGGAGTTTGAGATCAGCTTGGGTAAAAGAAAGACCCCCGTCTCTGTAAAAGAAATAGCTGGGTGTGGTGGTAGGTGCCTGTAGACCCAGCTACTCTAGAGGCTGACTCAGGTGGATTGCTTGAGCCCAGAAGTTTGAGGTTGCAGTGAGCTATGAAGACACCACTGCACTCTAGCCCAGCTAACAGAGCAAGACCCTATGTTTCAGAAGAAGGAAAATTCATAATTTTACTTTATATACCTTTCTAAAAACCTTGGTTAGCTAATTTCCTACCCCATAATAAATTATTTTAGTTAAAATAATGTCTATCTCCTGTCACTGTGTGCTAGAATCTGGCAGCAGTACTACCAAGACCCCAAGCAGTTCATGGGGAGTGATTCTTGCATTTCACAGTTTTCATCTATCCTCATCCACAGTGGAACTGCATTTCAAACTCTGTGCATGAGATCAATAGTTAACCCAGAACCACTCTACAGAAAAGAGGTTTTAACCCAGCTTTGTTGGACAACTACCATTATCTGAAGCAAAGGCTATTAATCTGTCCTAATAGTGTTTTCAGCCACATCAAATGACCTTGCATAGCCAGTCGTCCTTGGGACTGTTTACTTCAATGACCTTTTGCTTTAAGCACTTCATTCTGTTTGCCAGTGGTTGTCACCAACTGCTCACATTGTTCCTTGAATCTTAATCCAAACCAACATCTGGTTTTACTTGGATTATTGCATTAGCTTCCTAAGTGCCCTCTGTCACTATCCCCTGGATTCCTCTGCAGTTTTTCTGCACAGACTAAAGAGATCCTGTCAAAACATGGAATCAATTGTCTCTCTCCTGCTTAAAAATTCCCCTAGAAATTTCCCACCGCTCTTAGGAGTCAGTCCAAAATACTTGACATAACCTATAAGACATTGCATGATCTAGTTCCTACTTATTTCTTCAAACTCACTTCATTTCCCACTGCACCTTTTTATTCTGACACCTGTCCTCATTGGTATTTCAGTCACTCAAAATTGCCAGGTTCCTCACTGCAGGGTTTTTCCCTCACACTTTAAGTGTGTCTGTGTATGTGCATGTCTTCTCTCCCATTGATTTTCTGGCTAAATTCTCAACTTGGTATCATTTCCTCAGGGAAGTCTTCGCTCTTTTCAAGCTTGGTTGGTCAAGTCAGAGAGCACCTAAAACTTGATTCCCTTAATTCATCCTTCCCTGCCAGGTGAACTTGGTCACACTTCGGGAGGCTACTGCCCACAACCTAACTGGAATCTCTTCTGAATCCTCCATAAATGAACCCTGTAACATTTTTTTTGAAAGACAGTAAAGAGTTTTATATCCAGAGAGGACATAAAGGACAAAGATTAAGAAGTCAAATACTTCCAGAAACCTTCAAACAAGTAGAAAACATGGTCTTTGATCTCAGCTCTGTGATCATATATAAGGTCAGAGGAAAAGCCTTTGAATTTAGAAAATGGTAAATTCCTGTAAGGCAGTGAGAGGACTTAAGTAATAATTCCCATGAAGATATTAATAGAAAAAGAAACAAAATTTCACACAGGAGTGGAGGGAACAAGAAACATATTTTAATCTGGCTCTGGTGGGGAAGGGAGTCTGTACTAAGGAAATTTAACAGCATCGCTGCAGTGGTCTTTTAAGACTTGTCTTGGCTACAAAAAGTAAGTGATAGACTGGTGATAGGGAAAGCGTAAGAAGCTTCTTCCCTCTACCCCTGTATCCCTTCCCTCCCTCCCTCCTTCCTTCCCTCCCTCCTTCCCTCCCTCCCTTCCTTTCTTCCTTCTTTTTTATTCCTTCCCTTTCCCTTCCCTTCCCTTCCCTTCCCTTCCCTTCCCTTCCCTTCCCTTCCCTTCCCTTTCCTTTCCCTTCCCTTCTCTTTCTTTCCAAAGCTTTACTTTATCTCAGCATTATTTTAGGAAGTCAGGGAATTAATCTTTGAATTTAAATAAATCTGGTATTGGGAGATGTGTTAAGTTGAGGTAAATTCTTTTAGATAATGGGTATAAGATCATCAAGTGGCTTTTAAAGGGAACTTTGTGCTATAAGGTATGTTGGATAATAAGTAAAATATATTGTATTTCCACTGTTAAATTTTGTCCCATCTAGTCCCCTGGTCTGTTTGTTAAAAAGAACAGTTGTTCTCTGGACACTTGAAAGAGAGTCACTGTATGGCTAAATTAAGATGAACTTTTCCTTTTGTGTTAATAGCTAAGGACATAGTATTCCTTCTTTAATGTTAGATTTTCATTTCCCTTAGTAGTTGGTATGCTTAACTTTTTTTTCATTGGATGGTAACTATGTACATTAATGCACTTCTGGGGTACAGTGTGGGGTTTTCACACACAATCTGAAAGACTTCCATCAAACTGCTTAACATAGCCTTCATATCATTTTCTTATTGTTTTAAAACGTTCACATTCTACTCTTAGATTCACTTGTACCCTTGTAGGATAAACCTCAGAAGTGATCCCTCCAATCCTCCACCCTCCACCCATTCCCTTTTCCCCTCTCCCTCCTCCATCCCCATATTCTTAGGCTATTATTAGGTTATAGCTTTCATATAAAAGCTATAAATTAGTTACATAAAAGGAGTGTGCACATTGGATACTTTTTCTTCCATTCTTGTGGTACTTTGCTCAGAAGAACATTTTCCAGCTCCATCCATGTGAACATGAAGGACGTAAAGTCTCCATCTTTCTTTATGTCTGCATAGTATTCCAGGGTGTACATATACCACAGTTTGTTGATCCATTCGTGGATCAATGGGCACTTGGGCTTCTTCCATGACCTGGCAATTATGAACTGGGCTGCAATAAACATTCTGATACAAATATCTTTGTTGTAATGGGATTTTTGGTCTTCTGGGAATATACCTAATAAAGGAATTGCAGGGTCGAACAGCAATTGTTTGACCCTGCAATTGAACTATTGAATTATTTTTAGTTCTCTAAGTGTTCTCCAAATGTCTTTCCAAAATGAATGTATTTTTTACATTCCCACCAGCAGCACAGAACAGCACCAGCCCCTTCCCCCTCCACTTCTCTCAAGGAGATGCCCAAGAATCTGGATTCCATAGGTAAGAAACCTCCAGACCTCAGAGTTGGTAGGTGGGGACTCCTTGGAGTTCAATTTTGCAGGTGGGGAATATATACAGTTTTATACAGTTTTATGCCTGGCCAGAGGGTGCTGTGGCATGCCAGCAGGTGTAGGAAGTCCAGTTTTTAGGGGGTGTCTCCCGTGGGATAGAGTGGGAGAAAGTTTGAACTCTGCTCGCTCATTTGCATGGAGTAAACTGTGAGCCCTTGTTGTGGGGGAGGGGAATTCCATCTGCTTGGTGGTGGATTTTATACCTTTTGGTTGTATTTTTGGGGTCGCAGCTCCCCTCAGGAAGGTTGAAGTGCACTCTTCAATCTTCTCTCTTGGCTCTGCCCCAAACCATCAGCCAACTTGCTAAACTTCTGTCCCTCAAGCCTCCTTCTGGACAAAAACTTCTGCAAAAAGCTGGCTGCAGTCTGCCATCTTGGCTCTGCCACCCCCACCCCCACCCCTATGCTTAACTTTTAAATGATCATTTGTTTTGTCACAAAACCATCAATTTCTCCAGCTGTTCAATTATAATAAATTAGAACATGACATTGTCATGTAATTCTTTTTACTTTTTTATATATCTATGTTTTTCTCATTCCTACCATAAATATAATTTTTTTCTCTATTTATTGATTTTTTTCAAATAACCAGCTTTTGGTTTTATTGTTTTTACTTGTTTTCTGTTTCTCTTACTTTAACTTTTATTTTGATTGATTCCCTGTATATGCCTTCTTTTGGGGGGTTCTTTTCCCTTACATAGTTGCATGTTTATTTTTAGTCATGTACAATCATAGGACTTCATGTGAACTTTTTGTTAATTACCATAATACAATTTCTATTTTGATATCCTATATCCTCCTCAACCTGGAGGTTATTCAAAATAATGTTATTTGATATTGATGTGGGTAATTTAGGAAGTAGATCCACTTGTGATATGTTAAGTTTGACTTTTATTGGACGTGCATTATTGAACATGCTTTTATTGGAAGTGGTGGTGAAATATCCATGAGAGCCACAGGAGCTTTTTTTTTTTTTAAATAAGAAACTGTACAATAGTATTTTACTAATTTTTTTAAACTAGTGGTAGATAACTGATGTTATTTGAGCATGTTAAAATAACACAGAACACACATACAGACCATTTTTTAATGGTCTGTTTTTCAAAAAGTTTGATGTTGAGATAAAAGTATACTGTACTTACTGTTTTTATTTTTTTGAGACAGAGTAGAGTACCGTGGCATCACAGCTCACAGCAACGTCAAGCTCTTGGGCTTAAGTGATTCTCTTGCCTCAGCCTCCCAAGTAGCTGGGACTACAGGTGCCTGCCACAACAACTGACTATTTTTTAGTTATAGTTGTCAATGTTGTTTGGCAGGCTGGGGCTGGGTTTGAACCTGCCAGCTCCAGTGTATGTAGCTGGTGCTCTAGCCACTGATCCTCTTGCCTCAGCCTGAGAGGCCTGCCACAATACCTGGCTATTTTTTGTTGCAGTTATCATTGTTGGTTAGCTGGCCAAGGCCAGGTTCGAACCTGCCAGCTTTGGTGTATGTGGCTGATGCTGTAACCACTGTGCTACAGTCACTGAGCCTGTACTTACTCTTGAACCAAACATGTGACTTTCCTTTTTTTTAGTAGACACAGGGTCTTGATATGTCCAGGTTAGTCTTGAACTCCTGACCTCAAGCAATCCTCTCCCCTTGGCCTCCCAGATTATTGGGATTATAGGTGTGAGTCACTGTGTCTCACTTGTCTATTTCTAAATATAAGTGTTTCTGGAAAGGTTTTTAGTTTTCTTGTTTTTGCTGGAAAGGTTTTTTAAACATAAAGTTCAATAGATAACATCCTGTTTCACTATTGACTTATATTACAAAAGCACACATTCCCCCTAAAAGCTTGTTTAAAAAGTAGATTTTCAAGCCCCATCTATGACCTCCTGAATCAGAAACTCTGGTGATGTGGCCCAGCAGTTTGTTTTAATGTTCTCCAGGGGATTCTGGTACCCACTAAAGTTTGAGAGAGTCATTGGGACACCAGCAAAAACAGAAGAGACTTAGGACTTCAGCTTAAGGTTTACAAGGCTAAAGACAAGCAAAAGAAATCTCAGACTTGGGAAGGGTCCATGGTGGTGAAATATCCATGAGAGCCACAGGAGGAGAAGACATCAAGGACATGGTCAATATTGTCAAATTCTATAGGAAGTTTAGTCATATTTGGGATGTTTGTACTACTTCACAAAATGTAACCTTAAGAAAGCCACTTAACCTTTCTGAGCCTCAATTTGTTTACTGATGAAATGTGTCTGGTGTCATGTCCTGCCCCAAACTCAAAGGTTTTTCAGTGAATCAAATTAGATAGTAGATAAAAGTGGCATTATGAAAGCAAACAAAGATTCATGAAGTAACTAACATTTCCACATGAATTTTGGCCATAATTCTAAAACCTAACATGTTAACTCTCTCAAGAAGTCTTGTGGTTTTTCTATTTTATAACAATACTCTCATGTACTTGCATGAGTTAAATACTGGGAGAGCAGATACTGGAGGATAATATAATTTGCCTAGATATCAAATACATACCAGTCCTTAGGAACTGACATGGTGGTAGAGAGTCTTATATCCAGGAAGTTCCTGGATATAAATTTTTATATTCTCCCACTTGAAGGATAGTTAAGATAACTGAGTCAACAGTTAGATAACAGAGTCAACATTTTGACTCTTCATGAACACTGGAAATAGAAACAGATGGAATTTGAGTCATATTTCTGAGAAGGCAACAGATTCATTCCATATTGATAAGAAATTGTGTGAACACTTTTTGTGAGAATTGTAAAATTATGACAAATTTCACTTATCTGGTTTAATAGATGGAGAAACTGAGGTAGATAATAGTGATGCTTAAGGTAAGCATTGTGCATAGACAATGGAGTTTATTATCTATAAACTACAATTTGATAGGTGCTTTAATTCCTCACTGCCACAAATTTTTTTCTTGACAATCTTCCAGCATACGTGTAATTCCTACTACATACAGTTACTCCTTTAGGACCATCTCATGGTTCACAATAAATGTTTATTTGAATGACTGAACAAATGAAAGACTGAAGACCTATAGTCCTTAAATTGAATATATTCCTTATTTGAAAAGGATAACAAATTATTGGCTGTAACACTATTAAATACAGTAGAACCTCCATAACTAGTCACTTCCCTACATTGCCCATCTCAAGTTGACCTTGAGATCTATTTTCATAGACCAGACATATACCACATGTACATATCAGTACAGTAGGCCTAGTTCCTTATGTTGACCACATTTGCATGTTGACTAGTTTGTTACAGTCCCTTGGATGATCAACTTACAGAAGTTCTACTATAAATATATATATATATATATATATGATTTAGTCCATTATATATATATATATATATATATATATATATATATGTTTTAATCCATTATTAACTACTAGCGAGGTGCAGGGCTGTGATGGAGTGGGAGATCCAGTAGGGTGATGTTCTATGTACTGAAAAGTCCAAATTCAAACTCTGAAGTATTCTTCCCATTCTGTTTGCAGCTTGCTTATATGCTAATCAGAGCAATAATGACTTTTATACACTACAAATGATAACACAGCATGATACTGCTCTGTGATGTATACATGTATTAGTCAAAGGTTACTGGAGCTCTGAGGATGGAATAATATACATTGGCTATGGAGTAGGGTGACTTCAAGAACTGGTATCCCTGGAGCTTCATTTTGAAGATAGGGAAGTTCCAGGAATACAGTACTCAAGGAATAGTCTTCTTCCAGGGTAGAGTATGGAGTGAACAGTGGCAGAAAAAGTAGAACAAAGTCATATTACAAAGGGCCCTAAATTCCTCTGTAAGAAAATTGGAGTGAACACTGTATGTACTGGTGAATCTCATCATGTTTTATGTCGCTTAGATAACTTTCAGTAGTGTGGAAGAGAGACTTGGGAATCGCTATGTTTCCACCCTCCTTCCTTCCTTTGTATTTGACACTACAGTCATATAGACATAAATGTTCTTGGAGCAGCCTAAAGACAGATCTGCAGTTTCTCCATTGGAGACCACTGGGGGTGGGTACTTTAATAGTTGGAAAGATGACAAGGGATTAAACCAAGAACATTTCAGTGGCAATGGAAACGGAGAGAGGCAGGAACAGATGGGAAGATTTCAGGGACAGCATGGGAAATGTTACAACTTTGCATCCTGTGCTCTAGGTGAGGTTTTCTCTGATTCACTCTGGCAAATGGCACGCGCTGGAGCTTTATTTCCTAAGCTATCACAATATTTTTAGACACACGTTCATTTATGTGCCTCACCTCCCACCAGTTTAAGTTAGGCATCATCTCTTTTTATTTCTGTGTTCCTAGATCAGTCCAATGACATCCAAAAAGGTAGCCTGCATAGTTGCTGAATTGGTATAAATAGGTATTCATAAATTTCTGAAGATTACAAGCTATCTTGCAGTAAGATCATTAGCATTAAAAGTTCAGTGTAAGATGTTACACTGGTTACATTCGACCTACCATTTCTAGCGATTTCTTTTTCTTCTTTTTTTTTTTTTTTTGAGACAGAGCCTCAAGCTGTCCCCCTGAGTAGAGTGCTGTGGCATCACAGCTCACAGCAACCTTCAACTCCTGGGCTCAAGCGAGTCTCCTGCCTCAGCCTCCCAAGCAGCTGGGACCACAGGCGCCCGCCACAACTCCCGGCTATTTTTTGGTTGCAGCCGTCATTGTTGTTTGGCGGGCCGGGCTGGATTCGAACCCACCACCTTAGGTGTATGTGGCTGGCGCCTTAGACGCTTGAGCCACAGGCGCTGAGCCGCAATTTCTTTTAAAACCGTTATTAAGTTGGTAGATTCTCTATCCCACACAGCCACAGCGGTTAGGATATTAGCTTCAAAATACCATTTTTGTTTTCTTTTTCCTATGTGCCAGGGAGTGTTCTAAGATGTTAGTCAAGACTTAGATAATGGTTGGGCAGGGTGACTCACGCCTGTCATCCTCGCACTCTGGGATGCCAGAGTGAAGAGGATCGCTTGAACTCGGGAGTTGGAGACTCGCAAGAGATTCTGTCTCAACTAAGAATAGAAAAAGCTCCCCTGGCCTGAGACGTAAGCCTGTAGCCCAGCTATTTCGGCCTGGGGCAGGAGCGTCAATTCAGCCCGGGAGTTGGAGATTGCAGACGCCACTGCACTCTAGCCGGGTCGACCGACAAAGCAAGACGCTGTCTCAAAGACAAACACACAACACTCAGAAGATGGGAAATACCAGTTTCCACATCAATTAGACGGCGACCCCACACTAGATTCAAGTTGCTCGCCTAACTCACAATTACTCGCGGGCATTCCGGAACCAAAACCGCTGACGATCAAATTTCCGGGCGGATGCACCATTATGTTACGCCAGATCGATTGCTTTTGCCTGGCGGAAGCGTGTCGCTAAAGGACAGCTTCCGGAAGAGCTTGGAAAAGGTGAGTTTGGGCCGCTGAGATTTGGAAGTCTGCGTTAGGCCGGACTGGAGGATTTAGTCATGTTTGCACCCGCGATGAAACGTGCGTTGCGCAAGAACAAGACCCTTCGCTACGGAGTCCCCATGTTGGTGAGTGGCTTGAGGAGTGTGGGGCTCGAATTAGGGAAGGGATAGAACCTCTTCCCGGGAGGGCTCAAGGTGACGGGGAATCTGCAGTACGCGAGCACACGGATTTGGACGGGGCTGGCGATAGGTGGAGAGTTTTTAGGGAGTCTTGTTTATAGTCGTCTCCCTTCGCTCTTAGTGTAGGGTGACCAGACGTCCTGCTTTTCAACAATTTGTCCCGCGTCCCGCGGCGTTTTTAAAAAGTACTGATTTTTGGAAAGAATGAACGAACGGGCGGGAGAACAAAAAGGGAATATACGGTTTTCGGCTGCCATGTGGCTATTTCGCCAGAATATGAGTTTTATATTATTTTTGTTAATTTTATAATGTTAAACTGTAATAATAACAAATAATTGCTGAGAAGTGATTATGGAGAACTGCTTATCAAAGTTTGCATTATTGACAGGCCCTGCCCTGCCGGCTCCCCTGCTCCGCCCCGCCCCTGTGGCCATATTGTTCCGCCTTACCGATGTTAAAATCTGGTCACCCTACCTTAGTGGGATCTCAGGTCCCCGCCTTCGCCTCTCCGGTGGCTACCGGGGTCTGCCGACGTGTGAGTGTGGCGTCTTTTCCATCGTCGTGAGCTTTCGTTGTTACTGCCCCTGATTCAAAGTTGAGTCAAGTGAAGCTCAGAAAACATACCAGAGCCAGAGTTGACAATACTGTGGATCGTTGGGACTGGATGTATTTAACTAATTGTACAATTTCTGGTATTTCTCTGTCTCAGCATCCTAGTTTGTGAATTGGCTTTAATTCTTCGGGGTTATTGTGATGAACTAAGTAAGACTTTGTGAATAAAGTATTTAGCATAGTGCCTGCCACATTGCAGTAACCCTCAAATGGTCGTTGTGGTATAGTTTATATTTCTAAAGCAATTTGAAAGGAGCTTTGGTATTTATATGTTTGCATCCAATTCTGCAGAATTCCCTAAAGATGTCATGAAGATGCAGGTAGAAGCTTACATAAAACCATCTAGCGTTGAAATCCAGAGGACTCTTTATTTGCTCTTTGCTCATGGGCAAGTTATTTTGCTTCAGCAAGCATAGTAAATGAAATAATAGTGAAAATAATAGTGATTTAATTGGGTAAATCATATGAACAAAAGCTGCTTTCTTTTAAATACAGAATAGTTTATTACTTTGACATAGATGTTTGCGCAGATGAAGTTACTAGCTTTGCATTTAAGCAGACCAAAGGAAAGAATTGACCTTAGAAAAGTAATGAGTTTTTTCTCATTTGTGATGAACTGGATTTGAGGAAACTATTATGCATACTTAAAAGAATTTAAAGATAACTGTCTTTATAAGATAATGTACTAATTATGTTTGTGTAGATAACAAGGCATGTACAAAAACTACTCTCTCTGCAGATTGTTCTTCCCTCAACTGGAGAGCCATTCAGTAGTATTGTGATTGTGGTTGCTGACTTAAGGTCACCACTATGTCCCAATAGAAGCCAGTTTGATATTTTTTCCTTACTATTCAAAATCATCAAAGCCAAAGTCTTAAAACCACTATGCATTGAAGTACCTTTTTTGTTTTAGTTTGTGGACTGGAAAATACCATAGTAGGCTTCTTAAATATATTACCCTATGTCTGGCATAGGTCTAGAAGACTGTGTTGCTGAATATGAGCCCTAAACATGTAAATACAGTTGACAGTTGAACAACGTAAGTTTGAACTGCTTGGTCCGTTTATATGCAGATTTTATTCCACCTCTGCCACCCCTGATACAGGAAGACCATTCTCTCCTCTTCAGCCTGTGCAAAGTGAAGACAACAGGAGGGAAAACTTTGTGATGAACCACTTACAATTAATGAATAGTAAATATAGTTTCCTTATGATTTTTTAATACCATTTTCTTTCTTCTAACTCATTTTATTATAAGAATATGATATATATAATACACTTAAATAGAATGTACAAAATATGTGTTAATGTGTAATCAGTAAGATTTCTGGTCAATAGTAGGCTAAGGTTAGGAGTACTGAAAAGCTATATGTGGATTTTTGACTGCAGAAGATTGGCACCCCTGCTTTGATGTTGTTCAAGAGTGAACTGCAATTTTGTAAGGGAAAATATTATCTTCAGTAAACTCAGAAGACTCATTCTGTTCATCATGTATCAGTTAAATATACCACAATTACTACACTGCATTTATTTTCAAGTTGAGGTTATTTACTCTCTTGGATAAATACTATAGCTTCATAGGAACTCAATAGCATATAGTTGAGGACTTTGATTACCAGGTATATGGTAATAATATTCCTTCTCTTGTAAATTACTTGAAAAAGAGAATATATTTGTTGTTTCAACTTCTGCACTACCCATTTAGTCCACAGAATTTACTTTTGTAATCTGACCAGTGACTTACAGTTTCTACACACTAAAATGTTCACTAATTTAGAAGTTTCAGTTCCATTGTTTTTAATATATTCTTAGTTATGCAAACATCACCACAATCTAATTTTAGAATACATTCATCACCCCAAAAGAAGCACCATAATTATTAGCAGTCACTTTTCATTTTCTGCTGCCCCTTGCCCCACCCCTGGCAACTGGTAAGTTCCTTCTTCTGTAGATTTGCTTATCCTGGACGTTTCATATTAATAGACTAATACAGTATATGGCTTCTTCTACTTAGAGTGTTTTCAGTTTCATTCACATTGTAACCTGTATCAGTATTTCATGCCCTTGTATGGCTGTCTAATCCGTTCTTTAGATATGTAACGTTTTGTTTATACACTTAACAATTGATAAACATTTGGGTTGTTTCTGTTTTTTCACTATTATGAATACTGCTATGAACATTTGTGTTCAGCATACAACTCAAACATAACTTACAGTTTTGGTTTTTTTTGTAAATTGTGTTTGAGTTGTATGCTGAATGGTTTCACCAGTTTCAAATGACTATTTAAAATATTGCTGAAGTATCTTGGCAGTTTGTTTTTATATTTATTAGAAGTTTTAGTAATTTTTTTAAGGGACAAATTATGTAATATTGGTTTATTAAATCATAACTGTGTACATTAATGCATTTATGGGGTACATTGTGCTGATTTTATGTACAATTTGGAATGCTTACATCAAACTGGTTAACATATCCTTCACCTCACTTATTTGTTGTATTAAGACATTTCTATTCTACCCTTAATAGTTTTGACATATGCCCTTGCATTGTGCACATTTTTGACCTTCATCCTTTTCATGTCACAATGGGACAACTTTTCTAATGAATACATTGAAAAAATACAGAATCTTTTTCCTTTTGTCTTTTATTTACATGGAAATTTAAGATGCTGGTGTTTCTCAGCAGCATGGTAGTATCAAGATAGCTATGTATGTCTCTGTGTATCCTGATATTTAGGAATGATCTTTAGGTGTGAAATTTTCTTTTTTTGTTTTTGCATTTTGGTTCATTAATTAGATATTTCATCTGTAGAGTACAACCATGGCAAGTACATGCAATAATACAGAAGACTTTGATCTTAAATCCAAGGAACTTGGCTAATTCTGGAGATAGCCATATGAAAACTTAAAAACAGAAGTATGGGGCTGAGCATGGTGGCTCACATCTATAATCCTAGCACTCTGAGGGTGGGGCAAGGCAGGCAGATTCCCTGAACTCAGGAGTTCAAGACCAGCCTGAGCTAGAGTGAGAGCTCATCTCTAAAAATAGCCAGCATTATAACAGGTGCCTATAGTCCCAGCTACTTGGGAGGCTGAGGCAAGAGAATTGCTTGAGCTCACAAGTTTGAGGTTGCTGTGAGCTGTGACACCAAGAGTGACATTGTTAGATTCTGTCTCAAATAAGAAAAAAACAACAAAACAGAAGTATGGGTAGCCAACTTGAAATAACTCTGACAAATAGTCATAGGTCAGGTATCTTAAAATAACTCAGATATTATTTCAGAGGATACAAAATAAAAAACGAACTAGAAACCTAAAGATTGCAGAGAAAAAGCCAACAGCTTCCTGTGCAGTCCTATTGGAATTTGGACTTGCCATGAGGAGCTGAAGCCTTGTTTCACCGAGTTGGAGAGACTGGACCTAAAGGCCCAGCATGACTTTGCTCCAGCCTGGCTTAATATTCCCACTCCACCATCATCAACAAAGTCCTCATTGAATTTCGAGAAGCATTCAGAAAACTTTTCATGGACAGAAAACTGTTAAGATATGAATTGTCATATGGCTTTGATTCTGGTGTTAAACATCCTAATGGAAGTAACATTAGAAGGAAAGGAAAAAATGGATGGAGTACACATGGAAGAAATGGTACTGAAAACATAAATCATCAAGGGTGGAAGTTCATCATGGTGGAAATTCCTATTCTCCTAGCAGTTCTCCTAGCAGTATTTTCCATTTTGGAAAAAGCCAAGGACTATATGAAAACAACATACCTGACAATCAAACTGAGAGGAAAGAAGACAAGAGAGAACACCAACAGTTTGAGGCTAAAGATTTTCCATCTTTAAATCCTGAATATCAGAGAGACCCAAATCAGAATAAATCTTTAGCTGCAGGTGTATGGGGCCTACACGCCCAGACATACACATACCCAACCAAAAATATCTCCCAAGCTCCTCTCATAGAATAGCCTTCAAATCCTAAATCCAGAGCTCCAAGGATGCTGGTCATTAAGAAAGATAATACAAAAGACTTACAGCTATGTGAATTTCCAGGAGCAGGAAATCTTTAGTCACAGCCAGTTAAGAACAGAACTGGTCCCAGTGTTTTAAAAGGTTTAGTCCCTAGTCCTGCTTTTTCTCCTACAAAACCTACACAATGGAAAAGCCAAACTAAAGAAAATAAAGTGGGATTTCTTTCCCCCATGAGTCTACATACGGTGTTGGCAAATTTAATGCTTTAAAATCAACTGCCAAGAATTTTAGTCCATCAATAAATTCAGTGAAAGAGCCTCATCTAACCAAACTGACACAAATGTGCATGGATAAGAGCAGTGAATTTTTGAAAGCATTGAAAAGGGACAGAGAAGAAGAGGAATTTGAAGATGAAAGCCATGCTGGCCCAGAGGAAGATGATGACTCATTTAATTTATATAATGGCAATAGCACTCACCAAGAAAGGGATACAAACCAGAACTTTGAAAATGAAATTCTACTAGAGGATGGTAACGCCTCAGTGATTTCCCAACAGATCATTCGCTCTTCAACCTTCTCACAAACTGATATTTTTTTCAAGTTCACTTCAGGCAGAACACAGATTGTTGAAGGAGATGGGCTGGCAGGAAGAGAGTGAAAATGATGAAACCATGTATCCTTAACTGAGAATGAAATGAATTCTAAGTTACCAGTTGAACAGCTACAGAAGAATGGTCTAAGAAAAAAAGGTGTTTTGAAAAATGGTTTGATCTGTGCCTTCAAGTTTGGATCCTGGAAGAAAACCAGTTTCCAACCCACAATTGAGAATGATGACAGAGACAAGTTGCAGTAACACATTGGATGATGACCATGTGTGAAGGATTTCCTAACAGCTGTAGAAATTTTAGTGTGATACATCTTTCATACAGTTTGGGGTGAATTATAAAAATGAACAACTACAATTTGTGTAGTGAAATACCCCATTAGAAGATTTTTTGAGGGGGGACTTCAGTATAAAGAAAACCAAGAATGTTGTGTTGGGCTGTGTTGAACATTATCTCTTTGTACATGAAGGTTGTAGAAATGAGGGCTTTGGTTGCTCCATCATTGACTTTCTTCATCACTGCAGCATTTGTCTGACTAGCAATGTGATGGTGTAACAAATGAAATTTTCTCATTTAATGATAAAAAATTATGTAATGTTTTGCCAAAAAAAAAAAAAAGCAGATGTAAGGGGAGAAGAAGGATAGTGATTAACTGTGTCAAATTTTGTTCATGAAATAAGAACACAGAGTTAACCATTAGATTTACTAATGTGGATATCACTGATAGTTGGAATTGATGTAAGATAGTGCAGGAGGAACAGGGAGTATAGACAACTTATTTGAGAAATTTTATTGCATATAGGAACAAAGAAATACATTAGTAATTGGTGGGAAAGTGATGTCTAGGAAAGTTTGTTAATAAGATAGAAGAAATAATAGCATTCTTTGTGATGAATCATTCATCAGTAAGCAAGATTTTGATGACATGGGAAAGGGGAATTCATGAATCAGTGTCCTTCAGTAGATAAAAGAAGATAGGATCTAGTGCACAAATGAAGACATTTAGCTAGAAGTGTGGATTCTACAATTGAATCACACTTCAATTTTGTCACTTATCATTGACAAATGATACGTGGTGCAGTGCAGTTCAAATGGTAACCCCCCCACACACACACACACTACCACCATATACTATCTATACATAGTCCTCCACAAAACTCCCCTTACTTCAAATACCAGGTGCAAGCTCTGGGTTTCTCCAGCCACTCATGCTTCTAACCACCTGGTTATGCATTCAGGTATTCAACTACCCCTTTAGGTTCAGCAGTGATTCCCTAAAAAGACTCAGAGAATTCAGGAGGACACAGTACTTATTATTATACTATGTTGACTATTTTTGTAAAGGATGCAAATTAGGAACAGCCAAACAAAGAGACCCATAGGGTGAGGTCCAGGAGTTTTATATGGAGTTTCTTTGTCCTTTGTTTATGAAATCAGGCATGTCACCCTCCTAGCACACTGATGGGTTTACTGGCTAAGAAGTTCAACCAGACTTTATCCCAAATTCTTATTGAAGTTTCATTATGTAGGCTGGAGTGATTGAACCATTGGTACATAACAAAACTCAGTTTCCAGCTCTCTATTTCCTTGAGGTTTAGAGGTTGAGTGGATATCACATAGCTTGAAGACTCAAGTCATGTGGTTGGGCTTTCCAGCATGGCCGGCCTCTATCTTGAAACTACCTAGGGGCCTACCATGAGTTCCTCCAGCCTTAATCCATTTGCATAGCTATGAGGGAAAAGAGGCTTATTTGGCTCACAGTTCTGCAGGCTGGCATCAGCATCTGCTTCTGGTAAGGGCTTCAGGGTACTTCCACTTATGGCAGAAGTCAAAGGGGAGCAGCCATCACATGGCTAGAGGAAGGAAGCAGGAGAGAGGGGAAAGAGGTGTTTGGTTCTTTTTAGCAGTCATTTTTCATGAAAACAGATGAGAGTAAGAACTCATTACTGTGAGGATGGCACTAAACCAATCATGAGGCATCTGTCCCCATGACCCAAACACCTCACCCCACTAGGTCCCACCTCCAGTGTTGGGGATCAAATTTAAAAATGATATTTGGAGGGGACAGATATACAAACTATAATCACCTCCTTAGTGTAAACTCAGGCATTATCCCAGGAGCCCTCCCAGAATAGCAAAGTCACCTACACAATATCTTTCTGGAAATTCTAAGTGCAAAGCTTATTCCCAAGAATCCAGGACAAAGACTAGGCAGATTCTTTATTAAGCAATGTGTGGGCACTGTGATTGCATTAGTCCAGGAGAGAGATAATGGTGGCCTGAACTAGGGTATTATAATGAAGAAGATATAGTAGAAAGATGTCAGATTCAAGAAATATTTTGAAAGTAGGGGTACCTGATTCTTTGTACCCTCATTGAAACCCCAACAATAAAAAAAGAAGAAAAGAAATCTGGGTACTGTGGCTCACGCCTGTAATCCCAGCACTGTGAGAGACTGAGGAGGGAGAATTGCTGGAGCTCAGAAGTTCAGAGACTTGCCTGAGTGAGAGTGAGACCCCAACTCCTAAAAAAAAGAAAAGAAAAACCAAGCTGGGTGCTATGGAGAACACCTGTAATCCCAGCGTCTTCTGGAGGGTGAGGCAGCAGGATGCCCGCAGCCTGAGTCTGAGGTTACAGTGAGCTATGATGACATTGCACTCTGCTTAGGGCCTAGGGTGGAACTGTGTCTCAACAACAATAACAACAAAAGAAAGCAAAGAAATAAAAAGCACAGAAATAAAAAAATATATTTTGAAAGTAGAGGTAACTCAGGGTCATATTGGTATCAGAACTCAGGGTCATATTGGATACAAGAATGAGGAGTTTAAAATGACTCCAAAGAAGATGATTTGAAGAGTCAGATGGAAGTTATTACATTTACTGAGATGTCAAGTTTGGTTAAAGCAGGGTGAAGCAAAAAAAGTGGTTTGGGGTAAGGATCAAGAGTTATTCTTTTATGTTAATTTGTGTATATATATACCTGTCATATACCCGTACATACCTCCAACATTTTGAAATTGGAAAGATAAGGAAGAATAAATAAAAGACTAAGGAAGCCGGAAAACCAGGAGTGTGTTTGTTTTTTTCATTGAAACTAAGAGACAAGTTATTATACAAAGAATTCTTACGTATTGACATCACAGGTATTGGTTGCTTATATACAGGGTGCCATAAAGTTTCTGTACTATTTAAAATTGCACAGTATTTTGAATTGCACATGAACTTTATGGACACCCTGTATATTGTCCTTGTCAGGATAGAAGTTTTAAATTGTTATGTGGTCACATATAAAGGGTTTTGAAGTTAATAGCTTCAAGGTTTTGTTGCTGTTCTTTACTTAAAAATTATCATTTGCAGTCTCATGAATTTTTGGAAAAAAAATTATAAAAGTTTATATTTTATAATGTTCTATACACCCTTTTATGTTTAATCTTTAATTGCTAGTATTAATATATTGATATAAAGAGGATGGTAGGAATTTAAGTTTTTTTTTTTTTCCAAATAGACTTTTGCATCATCAGGGTGAGAGAGTAAAGCTAGTTAGATTTTTGAATGAGATGATAAGGCAGCAATGACAATTGAGGGGATCTTTTTAGAGATCCACATAGTGAAAGAAATATGGCATATTTCATGAGATTCCTTTATCAGTTGGTAAGAAAATGAGGAACAATTCTTTCCAATTAGCTTATTTTGCAAAATAATAAAATTCAAAGAATTTTGGTCTTGAAGAAATAAGGCCAGAGTTTTACTTCTGGGTTTACCCTATGTGATTATGGTGTTAAAGTAAAACTTTAAACAAAATAAATTTTGTCAAGTTTGACTTGAGCAAAGGAAATCCACAAGTCAGGCATTTCTCAGAAGTAGAAGTGGTTCAGAGAGCTCTACAACATGGGCAATGAGCATTTATAGGAAAAAAAAAGTTCAAAAATAGTTTGATTGGTTACACTGGCCTTCTTTGGACCTGGTCTGGTCAGTTCAATTTTTGGTTTCTCTACCTACTGAGGTTGCAGAGGAATTCAGAGTATAGGCAGCCTCCAGCCAAATTTAATTTAGCAATGGGCAAGTCCTTAGGCAAGGAAGTTAGGCTTTCTGAGACTCAGTTTTCTTACATCTAAAATAAAGACATTAACATACAGTCTTCAGCTTGCAATGTTGGCTGTGCTTTTATTTTTTCATCTGTCAGATGTTTTGCTTTGTTTCCTTAGCTGATAGATTTGTTGTAAGAGTCAAATAATATATAATACTTGACATGATGTTATTTAAATCATAAGGTCATCTTCACGTATGGAGTGCTGATTTTGGTATTTGGCAATGTTGTGTATGATGTTGCCTGGACAATATATATTACATATACTCTGAAAAAAAGAGTGAGAAAGTATTGGATTAACCAGGAAATATAATCTATAGGATTTCGTATAATCTGTCTCTGTTATTTAGATAAGTAATCTATAGAGAGTCTGAATTCTTCTCTTCTATTTTGTTTATTTGTTTCTTTTTTGTTTTAGTTGCTGATTGTTGGAGGTTCTTTTGGTCTTCGTGAGTTTTCACAAATCCGATATGATGCTGTGAAGATTAAAGTAAGAACTATACTTACCCTTTATTGATTCTTACCCTCTATGAACTATAATTGGAGTTTGACATGTGTCCATGTTATGTGTGTTCTAGTATAGGAGAATTGTATACTAAGCTTTGAAACTTGATTTTCAAAGTTAATATACAATCTTTGTGCTCTTTCTCAGTCTTTAAAATAGCATTAATGATCCCATGAAAGTAAATCATGAAATGTAAAGAGTTTAGTAATCTTTCTCATTCATTGGAAAATTTGTAATATTGTTAGCTTTCTCTCACAAAATATGATCTGTGTAGTTGCTTTTAGGATTTAGAAGAGACTAAATAACATGGGTCAACAATTTCACATCATTTTATCTCTCCAATTATAAATTAGCTTTTTCATATGAATTTCAGTAATTTTATAAAGTGTTTTGATACATCTCTAGTAACTGTTACTAAAAGAAAGGAAAATAGTTTTTCATTATAAATAAAGATAGCTATCTTTTTATAGTGTCTACTTTGTGGTAGGACTGTAGTCATTCATATATATACCTGTATAAAATCACACACACATAGGTGGTGCCTGTGGCTCAAAGGAGTAGGGCACTGACCCCATATACCGGAGGTGGTGGGTTCAAACCCAGTCTTGGCCAAAAACTGTAGAAAAAAACAAACAAAAAAAAAAACATACACATACACTCCCTTACAGATGTTCCTTGACTTACAGTTGGGTATGTCCCAATAAACTTATTGTAACACAAAAGTGAATTTAATATCCTAACAAACTGATCATAAAGTTGAAAAACTATAGGTCAAACCATTGCAAGTTGAAGACAGTCTGTATTTTACTACTGTCTCTATTTTAGAGGTGAGGAAACTGAGCCTCAGAAAGCCTAACTTGCTTGCCTAAGGTCCCTTGGCTATTTAGGAATAAGCTGGGATTCTTACCCTCTATGATTACATGATTGTCAAATTCAGGCCAGGTTTTACATAAAAATTCTGGTTCAAATGAACTATAATTCAGAATTATATAGTTTTTATTGTGGCACATAACTGATATTTGTAGGGTTTTTTAACAAGTAATATATGTATTAGGTCATCAAATCTGAAATGTTCAATTTCAAATCAGAAGTTTATTGTATCTCAAGCAAGAAGCAGTTCAGTTAATGAAAGTATGCACCTAAACTATTAACATAGTTTTGCCATCTTACTGGTAGCTTATGTGTACAAGCAGCAGAAAAGGTTGGAGGGCAATTGGCATTGAAATCACCAAGGCATTTTCCACAGCTTGTTGAGAATTCAATATCTTTTTTTGCAAGAAATGATCCAAAGCCTGGAAGAAGTGGTAGTCAGTTGATGCAAAGTCTGACTTGACAGTGGATGACAAGCTCCAAATCCAGCTTCTATACTTGGAGCAGTATTGTTTGTGCAACAGTGTTGTCATCTAAGAGGATTGGCCTGTCTCTATTAACCATTCTGGCTGCTTAATCACAAGCATCCTCATTATTCCATCCACTTAGTTGCAGTAGACATCCACTATACTCGATTGACTAGGTTTCATGAAACTGTAGTAGACAATGTTAGGTTGGTGCAAAAGTAATTGCAGTTTGGGGCTATGAATTTTAAGTCATTGTAACTAGGCTCAAACACATCTTTCTTAACCCAAATAGGAACCATTACATTCAACACCTTGTTATGAATGAGAAATAAACTTGTGCATAAAAATCCATGCTTAGGGATTTGACAAGCTCTTGGGGAACATTTTCCACATCCTGCTGGTTGTGGGAGTGTTCTCCCTGTAAAACGTTGTCAAGATGATTGAAGAGGTGGTAATTGGTTGGCAAGAGATCTGGTGAATATGGCAGATGAGGCAAAACTTTGTAGCCCAATTCATTCAAGTTTTGAAATGTTGGTTGTGTGAAGTGCCAGGTGTTGTCAGGCGTTGTCATGGAGAACAATTGGGCCCTTTCTGTTGCCCGTTGCTAGCTGCAGGGGTTGCAGTTTGTGGTGCATCTCATCAATTTGCCTAGCAGACTTCTGAGATGTAATGGTTTTGCTGGGATTCAGGAGGCTACAGTAGATCAGATGGGCAGCAGACCACCAGATAGTGATTATGACCTTTTTTTGGCATAGGTTTGGCTTTGGGAAGTACTTTACAGGTTCCTGTTGGTCCAACCACTGGACTGGTCATTATCGTATGAAATTCATTTTTGGTCACATCACAATCCCATTAAGAAAAGGTTCATTTTTTTTGTTGTTGTTGTTTGTTTGTTTTATCACCTTTGGTAGCAACCTTAAACTGTTGAGCTCAAGTGATCCTCTTGCCTCAGCCTTCCCAGTAGCTAGAACTACCGGAACCACCACGATGCCCAGCTATTTTTAGAGTTTGCTCAGTCTGGAACTCCTGAGCTCAAGCAATCCACCCTGTGCCTTGGTCTCCCAGAGGGTTAAGATTACAAGCAAGAGCTACTGTGCACACCCAGGGGTTCATTGTTGTTATATAGAATAATAGAAGACAACACTTGAAGATGACGATAACTCTGATATTCAGTCAGCTCATGAGGCACCTACGTGTGGAGCTTAAACCTTTCCAGTTTGCTTCAAATGCTGAATAATCATAGAATCGTCCATGTTGACTTCTTTGGCAATTTCTCATGTAGTTGTCAGAGGATCAGCTTCAATCATTGCTCTCATTTGGGTCATTGTCAATTTCGAATGGCTGGCCACTATGCTCCACACTTTTAAGGCTCCTGTGTCGTTTGCAGAATATCTTGAACCACTACTGCAGTGAACATTCATTAGCAGTTCCTGGGCCAAATGTATTGATGTTGTGAGTTGTCTCCACTGTTTTAGGACCCATTTTGAATTCGAATAAGAATTGCTTGAATTTGCTTTTTGTCTAACATCAATTCCATAGTTCAAAAAATATAAAACAGAAAGTAATACACATAAAAACATTGAGAAATGCACATTAAAATGATGTATAACATAACCACATTTATTTAAGAATGCATTTCAGTATCAAATGGCAGATTTCAAAAACCACAATTACTTTTGCACCTGATACAGCTGGATACTTGGCACTTCATCTTTTTTCTAACCATTGTACTGAATGCTTACAGTCATCAAAAAGAATCCATTTTTTATCACATGTAACAATACAGTATAGGAATGGTTCGCTTTTATCTTGGGACCACAAAGAAAGGGAAGCTGCAAGTTGATCTTATCTATCTAGCCTCTACCTTGCTGATTTGTTTCAAACAGTCCAATATTGGAATAGTAACATCAAACCTTACTGCTAATTCAGTCATAGGTTGAGCTGGATTTGCTTCCACTATAGCTTTCAGCTTGTCATTATCTACCTTGGTGTCAGGTTGCCCATGTGGCTCATTTTCAAGATTAAAACCACCAGAATGAATCTTCTCAAACCACCGACATACTGTGCATTCATTAACCACATCCTTCCCAAACACTGTTGATATTTTGAACTGTCTGTGCTGCATTGGTTCCACAATGGAACTCATATTTAAAAATAATACCAGTTTTTGACTTATCTATAGTTTCACAAAAATCCCCCCACCCCCAAAATTGAAAGACAATCACAAGCCAAAATATGCCTTTAAAAGAGTGAGGATGTACCTTCACACACACATGCACAAAAAAAAAAAAAAAATCAAGAAATGTCAAAAGTGAAATGTCAGAAGAATTAACCATCAAAGTTGGTACTGAAGGAAATTGGACTTTTCATACTTAATTGCCTAAAATGTCATTAGCAGACCTCGGTAATATTGGTAGGAGGTAAGGAATGTAAAAGCCTATTCAGTTTAGTGAAATCATCTCCAGCTAGTTTTAAAAATGGTAGGTATTAGAATAAATATTAAATTTCTTTTTTTCTTTTTTCTTTTTTTAAAATTTCAAAATGTTAGAGGATACACATGTTCTGTTTACATGCTTTGTTATTGTCCAGATTGAGTCAAAGGTATACATGTAAATGTGCCCTTCATCCAGTAGGAGCACATTTCCCCTTCTCCTCTTCCCCTCTCACTCCAGCTTGATTTCCAGTGAGATTTACTTCCATATTTAAAAGAACATTCCATTTCTATGAGGGAAATAGAACAATTTTTTTAGTTAACTAAACATTTTCATTTAACTAACAATTTTCAGTTTAACTCTATTAAAAGGTTCTAATTAACATCCCAATTACTTTAATATGGAAGTTGTGGTAATCTAACATTTAGAAGTGGGAGAATGTATGTATTTGAAAAAGAAGTGAATATTTATCATGTGTTAATCATTCCTTAGAATGTGGTATCAAGAAACTGGTTCTTATAAACATAAAACAATGCCCAATAAAATGCCACTACTAGAACTTTAAGTAGAGGCATACAGTTTCTTGCTAAAAAGAATCAGAGGTTTCCTGAAGGTATCAACCCTTGAATTAGTCTTTAAGAATGAGAGTAAGCATAAGCTAAATAGAAGAAATTATTTACATTCTATAACATAGAGGGAGAATTGGGTATATAGTCAGAGTTTCATTTTAGAAATATCCCTCTGGTAGTGAAATGTAGAATGGGTGGGGAATAGGGAAGCAAGATAGAAAATAGGAGATTGTTTGGATTGTAAGTAAAGAGACCTGTTAGGATTCTGGAGCAATAGCATAGAACAATATTGGAACCTGAAATAAAACATTTGCAGTGGTGATAAAGAAAAATGAGTGGGATCAGGAAATTTTTTTGCAGCACTTTGTTAGTATTTGATGACTAATGTGATGTATGTAATATAAAGATATGAATAAATCTTGAATGACTCAAGGTTTTGGTTTTGAGGACTGTATAAATGGCAGTGTTAATCACCCACTTAAGGAGAATGAAGGAGATTGAGATAACAGGAAAGGTCCAGAAGATGGAGTAAAGGTGAAGAGAATAAGGTTAAAGTCAAGAGAATGAAATTGATTGAAGTTGAAAGGACAAGGTAAGTTGAAGTCAGGAGGATAAGGTTAAAAGAATGTGGTTGGTCAAAGTCTAGAGGAAGAGGATGAGAGAACAAGGTTGAGGTGAGAAGGATAAGAAGATAAGACCTACTAAGAGAGATTGAGGTTGTTTGATGTTGACAGGTCAAACCCAGATCAAGTCAAAAGTCGGTATGTGGGTAAATTTGAGTTCAAACAAGGTATAGAAGATGAGGTAGAGTAAAGCTGAATGGAGTTGAGAGGATGAGTTTTCCTTAATAATTGAGAGAATAGGCTCGGCACCTGTGGCTCAAGTGGCTAAGGTGCCAGTCACATACACCTGAGGTGGCAGGTTCGAATTCAGCCTGGGCCCACCAAACAATGACAGCTGCAACCAAAAAATAGCCAGGCATTGTGGCAGGCACCTGTGGTCCCAGCTACTTGGGAGGCAGAGGCAGGAAACTCGCTTGAGCCCAGGAGTTGGAGATTGCTGTGAGCTGTGATGCCATAGCACTCTACCCACTCACAGCACAGGGGAATAGCTTGAGGCTCTGTCTCAAAAAAATAATAATAATTGAGAGAATAAGATTGGTTGAAATTGATAGCGGTTGCAAGGGTTGAGAGGTTGAGGTCAGTGGGGGGTTAAGAGGGCTAGATTTCTTTCTTTTTTTTTTTTATTGAATGGTAACTATGTACATTAATGCACTTCTGGGATACAGTGTGGGGTTTTCACATGCAATCTGAAATACTTCCATCAAACTGGTCAACACAGCCTTCATGTCATTTTCTCAGTTATTGCTTTAAAACGTT
>CAUYTI010109653.1:0-27616 GCA_963575145.1 Galago senegalensis | reverse complement strand
GTCCCCCTGGGTAGAGTGCCATGGCATTACAGCTCACAGCAACCTCCAACTCCTGGGCTCAAGCGAGTCTCTTGCCTCCGCCTCCCAAGTAGCTGGGACCACAGGCGCCCGCCACAACGCCTGGCTATTTTTTTTTTTTTTGGTTGCAGCCATCATTGTTGTTTGGCGGGTCCGGGCTGGGGATTCAAACCCGCCACCTTAGGTGTACGTGGCTGGCACCTTAGCCGGTTGAGCTATAGGCGCCGAGCCGAGACTTTGTCTCTTTAAAAAAAAAGAAAAAAGAAAAAAGGCAGCGCCTGTGGCTCAGTGAGTAGTGCGCTGGCCCCTTATACTGGAGGTGGCAGCTTCAAACCTGGCCTGGCAAAAACTGCGGGGAAAAAAAAGAAAAGCAAATACAAAAGGCTCTGCAGCCAGCAAAATGGGCATTCGGATACAGGACCATCTGACCCTGCAGAAGGCCTGATGGAGATGTGTCACTTCTGCCCCTAATCGGACAACTGGGTGGACAGAAGAGTGCTCTCACACCTGGAGCACACACTTGGAATGGGGAGCTCAGAGACAAGGGAGTCCTGGTTTATTAGTGAATTCCTTACTTTGATTTTTTTTTAAATAAGAAAATGTGGGGCGGCACCTGTGGCTCATTAGGTAGGGCGCTGGCCCCACGTGCCGGAGGGTGGCGGGTTCAAGCCCAGACCCCGCCAAGCTGCAACAAAAAATAGCCGGGCGCTGTGGCGGGCGCCTGTAGTCCCAGCTACTCGGAAAGCTGAGGCAGGAGAATCTCCTGGGCCCAGGAGTTGGAGATTGTTGTGAGTTGCGACGTCACGGCACTCTACCGAGGGCGATAAAGTGAGACTCTGTCTCTACCAAAAACAAAGAAAGAAAGAAAGAAAATGTGTTTGGGAGGAATAAAGCCCAAGACAGTTACACCCCTTCCCCATCTAATCCCTGACTCAGACCTCCGGAGGCCGTTTTAGCTCCCTGAGACTCTGACCCGACCCCTTCTCTCCTGGTAGTGTCAGCACCCTACTTCCATGCGCACTTTCTGCTTGAATTCAGAGTTAGAGCAGGAGCCTTCCTTTCCCGGAATCCCTGTTCCTTTTGGGGTGTGCATTTGACTGAGGCATGGAGGCGGGGAGGACTTCCCTGTTAGCGTCCTGCTCCTGGGAGACCAGCGGGAATCGTATCCCCAACTCCTCCCCCCACCTCCGCCTCAGCCTGGCTCGGAGAAATGAGTGCTATCCCGGAGTCTGGGTGCCTCGGCGCTGGCGGCTCCCCGGAGACTGCAGGGGGAGCCCGGGCTGCCGCGCCTGCTCAGTTCGCGTTCACTGCGTCTAAGGCTCCCCCGGCCTGGCTCTGAGCCCAGCACAGCATCCGGGAGGACCAGCGAGGAGGCGGCGGAAGAGCCAGATCGGCCTGGGCCGGGGCACAGAACTAAAGAGGGGACCTCCAGAGGGCAGCATCGAGCCGCTAAGCCACCAAGCTGGGGTCCCCAGACAGCCCTTAGGGAAGCCCCTTCTTCATAATCCCAGTCCGCCGGGCCTCCACTAGGACTGGATAAAGGTGGGGAGGTGACCCACTACCACAAGAACCTCCTGGGGGAACGAGAGTCAGGCTTCGCCTACGGCTAGACCAATCAGGCTTTCCCATACGCCCCCCAGAGGTGGGCTCTTCATCAGCCCGGACTGAAGAACAGCTTTTCAGTTCTGGGTGGCGGACAGGGGGGCCGAGGCACCAAGCGCCCCATTCATTCCACAAATAGGTGGCAGAGACGAGTCGGCTCATTACTACGCAGTGTCCCAAAGAATCATGTGTCAGGACTCCTTGCCTCAGTTTCCCTGGGACACCTGAAAAGTTACCGTGCCATTGGTCGAAGACCGAGGTCAAGGCCCCGCCTCTCCTAGGCGGCCTGTGCCCCAACTGGCCCAGCTGCTCCTCCCTCCGCTCTCTAATCGCTCCCACGGTCCCTGAGGTGGGCGGGCGGGCCCTAGATGACAGTGGCAGAACCTCAACCGGAGCCGCCTTCGCCTCCGCTCTGGGTCCGGGCTTCCCCAGCCCAGTTCACGCCCGGGAGCCACCAGTGTAGCCAAGCGCCCAGCGCTACTCGCTCCGCGCCCTCCCTACTCCGGCGTCCCCGGCTCCTGCGCACGCTCGGGCTCTGAGCTTGAAACCAGGCTTGAGGGAGGGAGCGAGGGAGCAACCAGCAACGACCCGGAAATGCCATATAAGGAGCAGGAAGGATCCCCCGCCGGAACAGTCCTTATTTGGGCAGCGCCTTATTTGGTGTAGCCAGATATGGCCCGGCCGCTTCCGGCTCTGGGAGGAGAGCAGAAGGAGGAGGGAAGGGGCGGAGGCAACGCTGGGAACTCCAGAGCAGCTCTGTCCCGGAGGCCCCAGCTGCGGCTAGAGCAATAGGCTTCCTCGAAGCCTAGACTCCCAGGATTTGAGAGCAGGCGCAGGACCCACGGTGCGGGTTGGAGGTACCCGCCACTGTGTGATGGGGGCTTCACGTCACTCTGGGTCCTCCTGGCCGGTCCTGCCATATTAGGGCTTCCTGCTTCCCATATATGGCCATGTACGTCACGACGGAGGCGGGCCCGTGATGTTACAGACCCTTCAAATAGAGGCGGATCCGGGGAGTCGCGAGAGATCCCAGCGCGCAGAACTTGGGGAGCCAACGCCGCCATCCGCCACCGCCGCCAGCTTCCGCCGCCGCAGGACTGGCCCCTACCCCAGCCTCCGCAGCAGTGCCGTGTCCATAACCGCCCGCGGCGAGGGCGAGCCCAGGAACCCCACCTGCACTCTCCTCAGTGTGCCCCGCGCCCCGCATGTGACCCGGCCAGGCCCCCGCGAGTGTGTCCCCCGCAGCTCAGGCCCGGGCTGCGCCCACCCGCCCCAACACCAGCTCTCCCGCTGCTCGTCCGGGATGGCCGCGGCCAAGGCCGAGATGCAGCTGATGTCTCCGCTGCAGATCTCCGACCCGTTCGGCTCCTTTCCTCACTCACCCACCATGGACAACTACCCCAAGCTGGAGGAGATGATGCTGCTGAGCAATGGGGCTCCCCAATTCCTCGGTGCCGCTGGGACCCCAGAGGGCAGCGGCGGTAACAGCAGCAGCAGCAACAGCGGGGGCGGTGGAGGCGGAGGGGGTGGCAGCAGCAGCAGCAGCAGCAGCAGCAGCGCCTACAACCCTCAGGGGGAGACAAGCGAGCAGCCCTATGAGCACCTGACCGCAGGTAAGCAGTGGCCTTCGGCGCCGAAGATGAGCCCTTTCGCCACCATGCTGGCGTCCTGTCCTTTACCGCAGGCAGGAATGTTCCTGGACCTGGGAATGCGACCGGGATTTCCCTTCCTTTTCCTCGCATCCCCAGGGTCATGTGTTAGAGGGATGCCTGGGGACACCCCCCAGCCCTCACCCTGGTCCCTAGAGATGCGCAGAGAATCGAGCTTTTGTTTGGATATAGAGCTTTGGAGCTGCGTGGGTGGACAGAGAGGGGGAGGGCTTGTTTTGATGAGCGAGGCTGCGCCCCCCACCTCCAGAAAAGCTTTCCTTGCTTGCCGCTAGTCCCCAAGGAAGGGCCATGATCCTTGTTCAGGGGTGTCCCGGCAGCCCAGGGTAGGGGGCGCGCACTAGCTGTGTCCGTGGGGGTGCTGGCGGGAATCCCTCGCCCGCGCATCCGCCGCTGCGGAGCGCTGGGAGCTGCAGTGGAGGGGATTCTCCTTATTTGCGTCAGCTGTTGTTGAAATGGGCTCTGCCACTGGAGCGGGTCCAGGAACATTGCAATCTGCTGCTATCAATTATTAACCAGCTCGAGAATCAATGGTAGACGCGAGCTGACCTCTTGCCTGGCAGCTCAGGTCTTCCTCTTCCTCCAGTGATTGCTCTCCAGTAACCAGGCCGCCCTCCTCTCTCCCTCTCCTTCCAGAATCTTTTCCTGACATCTCTCTGAATAACGAAAAGGTGCTGGTGGAGACAAGTTACCCCAGCCAAACCACTCGGCTGCCCCCCATCACCTATACTGGCCGCTTTTCTCTGGAGCCTGCACCCAACAGTGGCAACACCTTGTGGCCTGAGCCACTTTTCAGCCTGGTCAGTGGCCTTGTGAGCATGACCAACCCACCAGCCTCCTCATCCTCAGCACCGTCTCCAGCAGCATCCTCTTCCTCCTCTGCTTCCCAGAGCCCGCCTCTGAGCTGCGCAGTACCATCGAACGACAGCAGTCCCATTTACTCAGCGGCACCCACTTTCCCCACGCCCAACACTGACATTTTCCCTGAGCCACAAAACCAGGCCTTTCCCAGCTCTGCAGGTACTGCACTCCAGTACCCGCCTCCTGCCTACCCTGCTGCCAAGGGTGGCTTCCAGGTTCCCATGATTCCCGACTACCTGTTTCCACAACAGCAGGGGGACCTGGGCCTGGTCACCCCAGACCAGAAGCCCTTCCAGGGCCTGGAGAGCCGTACTCAGCAACCTTCCCTCACTCCACTCTCTACTATCAAAGCTTTTGCCACTCAGTCGGGCTCCCAGGACCTGAAAGCCCTCAATACCACCTACCAGTCCCAACTCATCAAACCCAGTCGCATGCGCAAGTACCCCAACCGGCCCAGCAAGACACCCCCCCACGAACGTCCCTACGCTTGCCCGGTGGAGTCCTGTGATCGCCGATTCTCGCGCTCTGACGAGCTAACCCGTCACATCCGCATCCACACAGGCCAGAAGCCCTTCCAGTGTCGCATCTGCATGCGCAACTTCAGCCGCAGTGACCACCTTACCACCCACATCCGCACCCACACAGGTGAGAAGCCTTTCGCCTGTGACATCTGTGGGAGAAAGTTTGCCAGGAGCGATGAACGTAAGAGACATACCAAGATCCACTTGCGACAGAAGGACAAGAAAGCAGACAAAAATGTTGTGGCCTCTTCAGCCACCTCCTCTCTCTCTTCCTACCCATCCCC
Source organism: Galago senegalensis (assembly GCA_963575145.1). Taxonomy (NCBI): domain Eukaryota; kingdom Metazoa; phylum Chordata; class Mammalia; order Primates; family Galagidae; genus Galago; species Galago senegalensis. Next base: position 22,663 of record CAUYTI010109653.1, on the reverse strand, counting down.
AGTTGCTACCTCTTACCCATCCCCAGTTACTACCTCTTATCCATCCCCTGTCACCACCTCATACCCATCCCCAGTGCCCACCTCCTTCTCTTCTCCTGGCTCATCGACCTATCCCTCTCCCGTGCACAGTGGCTTCCCCTCACCCTCCGTGGCCACCACGTACTCCTCTGTACCACCTGCTTTCCCGGCCCAAGTCAGCAGCTTCTCTTCCTCAGCTGTCACCAACTCTTTCAGCGCCTCAACGGGGCTTTCGGACATGACGGCAACGTTTTCTCCCAGGACAATTGAAATTTGCTAAAGGGAAGGGGGAAACCAAAGGAAAAGGGAGAAAAAGAAACACAAGAGACTTAAAGGACAGGAGCTGGCCATAGGAGGATGTTCCTCCTAGATCAGATGGAGGTTCTCAGGGCCAAGTCCTCCCTCTCTATTCTGAGTGGAAGGTCTGGTGGCCAACAATCCTTTCTGCCCACTTCCCTTTCTTCCCTAATTCCTATTTCTTTTGACTTCAGCTGCCTGAAACAGCCATGTCCAAGTTCTTCACCTCTATCCAAAGAACTTGATTTGCATGGATTTTGGATAAATCATTTCAGTATCATCTCCATCGTATGCCTGACCCCTTGCTCCCTTCAATGCTAGAAAATTGAGTTGGCAAAAGGGGTCTGGGCCCCTCAGAGCCCTGCACTGCACCCTTGTACAGTGTGCCATGGATTTCATTTTCCTTGGGGTACTCTTGATGTGAAGATAATTTGCATATTCTATTGTATTATTTGGAGTTAGGTCCTCACATTGGGTGGGGGAAAAAAAAAGAAAAGCCAAGCAAACCAGTGGTGATCCTCTATTTTGTGATGCTGTGACAATAAGTTTGAAGCTTCTTTTGAAACAGCAGTCCTAGGTATTAATCAGAGCATGTGTCAGAGTGTTGTTCCGTTAACCTTTCTGTAAATATTGCTTGACTGTACTCTCACATGTGGCAAAATATGGTTTGGTTTTTCTTTTTTTTTTTTTGAAAGTGTTTTTTCTTTCTCTTTGTCCTTATGGTTTAAGAAGTTTCACGTCTTGGTGCCTTTTGTGTGACACGCCTTGCTGATGGCTTGACATGTGCAATTGTGAGGGACGTGCTCACCTCTAGCCTTAAGGGGGGCAGGGAGCAATGATTTGGGGGAGGCTTTGGGAGCAAAATAAGGAAGAGGGCTGAGCTTAGCCTCAGTTCTCCAGAATGTAAGAAAACAATCTAAAAATCTGAACTCTCAAAAGTCTATTTTTTTAACTGAAAATGTAAATTTATAAATATATTCAGGAGTTGGAATGTTGTAGTTACCTACTGAGTAGGCGGCGATTTTTGTATGTTATGAACATGCAGTTCATTATTTTGTCGTTTTATTTTACTTTGTTCTTGTGTTTGCTTAAACAAAGTGACAGTTTGACTTATAAACACATTGAATGCGCTTTATTGCCCATGGGATATGTGGTGTATATCCTTCAGAAAAATTAAAAGGAAAATAAAATAGTTGTGATTGGGTTTTTCCTGGGCTAGGGGGAAATTTGCAGGATCCATCCCTATTGAGGGGTTTGAGGTTTTCTGAAGATTCCAGGGCTTTACAGATGAAAGCATACTCTCACTGTGTGTCACTGGTGTGAATTCTTTATGAGGACCAGTTATGGGTCTCGTTGATACAAGGCCTTTTATTCTTTGATCTGGTGGGCTACAGCTTTACCTTGCTTAGTTAGAGCCAATGAAGACCAGAGTTAAGAGTGGGACATGTGTAGCCAGACATGGTGCTACTGCCATCAAATATTTCCCCCTCCCCTTGGGAATACCTTCCATGTAGAGGGAGATGAGAGGTAGGCACATAAACAAAGCAGGGGCTGATGCAGCCTTTCTCTCCCATCCCCCATTTCCCAAGAAACTTAAGGGCACTGAAGAAGCCTGGAAGAGGCAAGGGCTAGTTCTCAAGCCAAGAATTCTTCCAGGAAGGAAATCTCATCCGTTGCCAGCTGGAACTGCCATCCTTGGCAGCTTCCTGGGACAGAGGGCAGAGTGGGCAGCAGACTAGCCTCATGTCTAAAGTTCTCATCCCAGCCAAGTCTGTCCTCATTGTGTGAGAGGCATGAGGCACTAGGTTCTTTTGGCCCCATTCCCCTGAGGGACCACTCTCACTGCTGGAACGATCCTTGTGGGTGTGTAAGCTTTGATCTATTCTGAGAGGCCTTGACCAAGCCATGACAGACATGGAAGGAATAGTTTCTGTTCTAGGAATGCAGATTGTTGGTTGGGGAGACAGATATAAGCCGAAGATTACAATACAACATGGTATTATATAATATGTGCAAGCATAGGGTTCTTTGGGAACACAGAAGGGGCACCCAAACCCTGCCTCCCACAGGCTTAGGAAAGGTGGAAAAATTAAATTTGGAAGCAGAAGCAGAAGCCAACCCAACTGACCTTGTTTGTGTGTAAAGAAAGGAGAATGTTGGCTAAGTCTACTCTGAAATGTGGACAGGATAGATTACCAGCCCTACCTCCAACCCTGGCATCTTTGTGAACTGGTCAAACGCCACCACCCATTGGGCAGATAGGTGCAATAGATTTGGTGTTCTGGAATTCCCAAGTCTTGGCTTCCCTCCCAACTCTGACCCCTAAAGTCAGAAGGATAGTAATGAAGGATCCTCTCTGATATGGCTATCAGGCCTACAGTGCAGTCGAAGTCTAATATCCCCTACCCCTTCTTCCTCTGAGCATCTCCCAGGTTCTGAACCTCCACCACCTAGAGCCAGTGGGATTCCAAGAACTCCTTGGCATTGACCCAGTTCTTTCTTCTACATTCTAGCCCTCCCCCACCAATACTGTTGACCTATGCCCTTTCCCATGACACCAGCCTCTTCAGCCTGGAGCAGGTGGAAGTAGGCATCTTCATTAGCAAAGGGCGCATTGCTGTGAGCATCCTGGCAAAATTGCCATGTCCTGAAGGGACGATATTTGTGTTGGCACACTTCTTCCCACCCTCTCCTGGACTTCCCCATCTCACTCTGTGTCCAGGAATGCAAGTCTATGCCTGTTACATGTTCTTAAGACTTTCTCATCCCAGACTGCCAGGAAATAAATCATGACAAGAATGAAATATTAGAGACGGAGCAAAGAGAGACTCTGTTCCTTTGAAGCAGAGGGTCTCATATATTACAATACATCAGAATCCCAGGCCCCATTCACAGAGCATCTGATTGTTAACTTACCTCTGATATGGGGTCCTGGAACTGGCCTTGATAACAAGGCCATTCTAATGGAGACAGATTGTTGCTGGCTTTTATTTATTTATATTTTTGTAGCGATACGGACCTTGTTATATTGCCCAGGCTGATCTCAAATGCTTCAACCAATCCTGCCACTTTGGTCTCCCAAAATGCTGAGATTATAGGCATGGGCCACCACATCTAGCCAGCTAGCTAATTTTTATTAGTCCTGTCACCAGGGTTTCTTTAGATTTTGATAGTCCAAACTCTGAAGTTCCTTTGCTTGGCTGAAATAGGGCACAGCTCAAAAACTTGCCCCATTTTGCAGTCCTATAGTATAGTGAATGTATTGGCTGATGTAACAATGAAAGTGTTGATTTTAACTCCTGTTCCTGCAAGGGAATTCTGAAACCAACGGCACAGGACAGTGCTGATAAAAGCTCTCATCATCATAAAGTTGAGGTTTAGGAAGGCTCCTACAGAGTGTTGAAGTATTGATTGTTACCTGGGGATATTGTCTAGGGCTTCAGTAATGTGAGGAAGGACTGAGAGAAGTACAGTGGAAGGGAGGTGGGGTTGGGGAGATGCAGTCAGTTAAAGATAAATTTAGTTTTTTTTGTTTTTTTGAGACAGTCTCAAGCTGTTGCCTTGGGTCGAGTGCCATGGCATCATAGCTCACAGGAACCTCCAATTCTTGGGCTCAAGTGACACTCTTGCCTCAGTTTTTCTATTTTCAGTAGAGACAGGTGGGGGGGTGTCCTCACTTTTTGCTCAGGCTGGTCTTGAACCCATGAGCTCAAGCTGTCCACCCGCCTCAGCCTCCCAGAGTGTTAGGATTATGAGAGTGAGCTACTTCAAGGGTGGACAAGTTTAAATTCTGAAGTAAAAGAACCAGGTTCTATGGACATTTGAATTTCAAGACTATTCAGTCGCATGCATTTTTGAAAGATTGCAAGCATTCAGGAAGGCAAACTTAGCTTGGCTGTCATGCTGAAGTTTGCAGTGAGCTTCCTTCTTCCTCCCTTCATTCAGAACTCCCTCAGAAATGGAAGCGGAGCCAGGTATGGGTACTAGAGGGTCAGAGGTATTCCCTGCTGTGTCCCAGTCTCCTGATCCTGGCTGTTTTCACCACTTCATGCCACACTTCAATGCAGTCTGAAGGGGGAAGATATTGGGCAGAGTGAGATTTTGGAGTCCTAAGGGAAAAGAGGCCAAGTCTAAAGGAATCAGATGTCAAGCAAATAAGATTTCAACATTTTACCCATAAATCTTTGGGTGCTAATTAGATTTTTAGATTGAATAGTAAATCTAGCTTTCCACTTTAGTAAATCCCCCCCCCCATTCTCTTTTCACATTAGTAGGACATAAGAGAGTCTTTTGTGGCTAAGCCTCTTTGAGATGATCTCTTAGGTCAAGTTGGTGGCTCAACCCCTCAGATCTCAGTAAATTTATCTTTTCAGGGAGCTCTCTACCAACCTCGTTTTCCTTAGCACTTAGGATTTTAAAAATTATTACAGGTTCAGTGTCCATACCTCAGTGGTTATGGCACCAGCCACATACATGGAAAGTGGCAGGTTCGAACCCAGCCCAGGCCAGCTAAACAACTGCAACCAAAATATAGCCAAGCGTGGCAGGTGCCTATAGTCCCAGCTACTTGGGAGGCTGAGGCAAGAGAATTGCTTAAGCCCAAGAGTTTGAGGTTGCTGTGAGCTGTGATGCCACAGCACTCTACCTAGGGTAACAAAGTGAGACTCTGTCTCAAAAAAAGAAAAAAAAAAAAGGCATGGTGGCTCACACCTGTTGTCCCAGCACTGTGGGAGGCCGAGGTGGGTGGATCATCTGTGCTCAGAGGTTTGAGATCAGCTGAAGACTCGCCTGAGGCAGAGTGAGCCAGAGTGAGACCCTGTCTCTACAACAACAAGACAGCCAGACCTTGTGATCTCAGCTACATGGGGGGCAAGAGAACACTACAGGAGGAAGAAGTAAAAAAAAAAAACAAACAAAAAAGGATCATTTTTTCAGTAAGTCATTCTACCCTTCCCTCCACTACAACCTCAACACAGGCCAGGCCATCAGAAAGTGTCAGTTTATCAGAGTTGAGAATATGGACCCAGATCTCTCCTCCAGCCTCACCTGTCTTTTTTACCCATGGGCAGCTCCACAGCCCCCGACTCTCTGTGCCCAAAGAGGAGAGAGAAGTTTGGTTACAACACTATCCATGAACTTAGAGGCAGAGATATGGTAGATTAGAGTCTGTGACAAGCAGGGGGCGAGTGGGTCTGGTTGTCCAGAAAACCCAAAAGAAACAGCTCACAGTGGGTGGCACCTGTGGCTCAAAGGAGTAGGGCGTCGGCCCCACATGCCAGAGGTGGTGGGTTCAAACCCAGCCCCTGCCAAAAAAAAAAAAAAAAAGAAAGAAACAATCCACAGGAGATAGTGATTGTACAGATGACCTTTCAGATCTAGTCTCCCAGGACAGCTTCCTGCACCATTGATCCTACGCCCCTTCCTCTTCTTGAGATAGGAATAATTTATCAATCCTGACTCACCCTTTTCCATACCTCTCTCCTTACAAAAGTATCACCAAAGACTTCTGTGCATTTGCTGAGCTGATAAGATAATGACAATATACCTTGCTTAGCCCAGACCACTCATTGCCAGGAAGATAGAAACAAACAGGAAAGAGATTGGAGTAGATGGGCAGCACCTGTGGCTCAAAGGACTAGCGCACAGGCCCCATATACAGAGGTGGTGGGTTCAAACCTGGCCCCAGCAAAAAACAAACAAACAAACAAAAAACTGCAAAAAAAGACATTGGAGTAGAGCAATAAAAATAGTGAAGGCAGGTGGTGCCTGTGGCTCAGTGGGTAGGGCACTGGCCCCATATACTGAGGGTGGCAGGTTCAAATCTGGCCCTGGCTAAATTGCAACAAAAAATAGCCGGGCCTTGTGGCAGGCGCCTGTAGTCCCAGCTACTTGGGAGGCTGAGGCAAGAGAATTACTTGAACCCAAGAGTTTGAGGTTGCTGTGAGCTAAGACACTCTGGCACTCTGGTCTCCCAGGGTGACCAAGTGAGACTCTGTCTCAAAAAAAAAAAAAAAACAATGGCTCAGCGCCTGTGGCTCAAGTGGCTAAGGCACCAGCCACATACACCTGAGCTGGCAGGATTGAATCCAGCCCGGGCCGCCAAACAACAATGATGGCTGCAACCAAAAAATAGCTAGGCGTTGTGGCGGGCGCCTGTAGTCCCAGCTACTTGGGAGGCGGAGGCAGGAGACTTGCTTGAGCCCAGGAGTTGGAGGTTGCTGTGAGCTGTGATGCCACAGTACTCTACCCAGGGCAACAGCTTGAGGCTCTGTTTCAAAAAAAAAAAAAAAGAAAGAAAGAAAAACAAAATGAAATCTTTTAGGAGGCTGGCTCTGACTTTGAGAGGGGTGGGGAGGGGAAGAAGTGTGATTATTGTTTCAAGTACCAGGGAGGTGAGTAAATGTGACTATGGTAAGCAGAAGGAGGAGTAAATGGGGGCACATCCATACACAGACTTATACTTAAGTGTTTACAGCAGCTTTATTTGGAATAGCTCCCAAAGGGAATCAACCCAAATGTCCATTCACAGATGAAAGGATGAACAAGTTGTGGTACAGCCATTCGGTGAACTATTACTCAGCAAGAAAAAGGGAAAAACAATTTACAGTATACATACAATAACCTGAATGAGTCTCACAATAGTGTTGCTAAGTGAAAGAAGCCAGACCAAAATGAGTATATCCTGAACTATTCCATTTATAAGAAACCCTGGAAAATGCAAATGGATTCATACCTTCGCCCTGTGCCACAATGCCTGGCTATTTTTTTAAAGACAAGTGAGACTCTGTCTCAAAAAAAAAAAGAAATAAATAAAAATAAATAAAAGACAGTCTCATTCTGTTGCACAGGCTAGGGTACTATGATGTCAGCATAACTCATAGCAATCTCAGACTCCTGGATTTAAGTGATCCTCCCATCTCAGTTTCCCAAGTGGATGGGACTACACATGTCTGCCATGACAGCTGGCTAATTTTTCTATTTTTAGTAGAGATGAGGTCTTGCTCTTGCTTAGGCTGTGTTCAAACTCCTGAGATTAGGCAATCCACCCACCTTGGCCTCCCAGAGTGCTAGGATTACAGGCGTGAGCTACTGTGACCAGCCTTGCTTCATTTATTGAACAAACAAATAAAGTACCTACTGTGGGTGAATCAGTTCTGGGGATATGAGGGGGTTGGGGGAAGGAGAAATGAAATCACACCAGCCTTGTCAACCACTTTGAATCTTATTAGAACCAACTTTGAATTCCCTCCAACTAATTCCTCAAAACACCACCAACTACTGTATTTCCCCCAAAATAAGACACTGTCTTATATTTATTTTTTCTCAAGAAGACACACTAGGGCAAAAAAAAAAGAAAAAGACACACTAGGGCTTATTATCAGGGGATGTCTTATTTTTATTAAGTATAATATAACAATCTACATTTATTCAAATGCAGTTAAGTCTTCTTCTGGAACCTGACAGAGGGAGCCGACCTTGTTGGTGGGGCTGGTGCTAGTGATGCATGAACTCCTTCCCCCCAGCCATTCTTTGCAGGTGTGCAATAGGATGCCTGTGACCATGGTTACCACACACACACTTGCACAAGTGTGAATGAATTGGAAAAAGGAGCTGTGTCAGATAAAAGGTATTCCAGTCTTCCTTACCTCACCCAAAAGCATGATGTGGCTATGCAAATACGCTGCATAGCCACACCCATCTCTAGGTCTTATTATAGGGGTAGGGCTTATATTTAACAAATGCATAGAAATCCTGCTAGGGCTTATTCTTTGGGTAGGTTTTATTTTCAGGGAAACATGGTACCTTATTAGAACCAACTGGCAGGGCTGGGCATGATGGCTCGTGCCTGTAATCCCAACACAATGAGAGGCCAAGGCAGTTGGATTGCCTGAGCTCACAGGTTTGAGACCAGCCTGAGCCAGAGAGAGACCTGTCTCTAAAAATAGCCAGGTGTTGTGGCGGGTGCCACAAAAATAAAATAAACAAAACAAATAAAATAACTAGAAGAATAGAACCCACTGTCAGTCCCCTCCTGCCAATTGTCCATCTCAAACTGTCTTCTCAGAGCCACTTATTTTTTCTATTTATTTATTTATTTGAGACAGAGTCTCACTATGTTGCCCTTGGTAGAGTGCTGTAATGTCACAGCTCACATCAACCTCAAACTCTTAAGCGATTCTCTTGTCTCAGCCTCCCAAGTAGCTGGGACTACAGGCACCACCACAACACCAACTATTTTTGTTGTTGTTATTGCAGTTGTCATTGTTGTTTTAGCTGACCTGGGCCAGGTTGAAACCCTCTACCCTCAGTGCATGTGGCACCATAACTGTGCTGTGAGCATCACTGTGCTACAGGCACTGAGCCAGAGCCACCTGTTTAATATTCTAAGATCCAGCTGGGTGAGTGGCTCACAGCCTTAATCCCAGCGCTCTGGGAGGCTGAAGCAGGTGGATCGCCTGAGCTCAGGAGTTCAAGACCAGTTTGAGCAATAGTGAGACCCCGTCTCTACTTAAATTGGAAAAACAAGCCAGGCATTGTGGCGGGCACCTATAGTCCCAGCTACCTGGAAGGCCGAGGCAAGAGGATGGCTTGAACCCAAGAGTTTGAGGTTGCTGTGAGCTCTGATGACACCCTGGCACTCTACCTAGGGTGACAGAGTGAGACACTGTCTCAAAAAATAATTAAAATAAAATAAAATAAAATTCTCCGGTGGTGCCTGTAGCTCAAGGAGTAGGGCGCCAGAGGTGGCAGGTTCAAAACCCAGCCCCAGCCAAAAACCACACACACACACACACACAAAATAATAATAATAAAATAAAATTCTCAGATACACCTGACTTAGTCCATTTGTAATTCTCTTCAAAGCAGTGATTGGAAGTGTTGTCAATATTCTGTTAATGATATCAGCACAACTTCAGCTGCCTTCAAGTCCCTATAAAACGCAAACTTGGGAGTGATGACGGTTTCCCATCCTGTTATAGCTGCCTTAGAACCAATTTTGTCACCTCACTGAATTGGCCCCTCAGAGTCACCCTTAATTTGTCTTCAGAGCTGGATTTCATTTTTGCCTAATAAAATCTTCAAGGTTCATAGAACTTTCTTCTCAAAAGCATCTTGGTTCTACCTAGAAATACTTTTCCATCTCCTCAGGCCTTAACTGTCAGCCTTCCTTAAGATATTCATCCATGGGCTTCAGTTTCCTCATTTGCTTAATGAGAAAAATAATGCTTATATTCTTCTTCTTTAAAATGATAACATGATTTTGGGGGCAGCACCTGTGGCTCAGTGAGTAGGGCGCCGGCCGCATATACCGAGGGTGGTGGGTTTGAACCTGGCCCGGGCCAAACTGCAACAAAAAAATAGCCGGGTGTTGTGGCGGGCACCTGTGGTCCCAGCTACTCCGGACGCTAAGGCAAGAGAATCACTTAAGCCCAAGAGTTGGAGGTTGCTGTGAACTGTGACACCACAGCACTCTACTGAGGGGAATGGGGTAAGACTCTATCAAAAAAAAAAAAAGATAACACGATTTTTTAAATTATAAAATATAATGTATGTTCATTGTGAAAAATATAAAAACATCTTACTTTTTCCCACAGCTATTGAAAGACGAGGAAGCATTCTAACATATGAAACTCTCAGGTGGCACCTGTGGCTCAAAGGAGTAGGACGCTGGCTCCATATGCCAGAGGTGGCGGGTTCAAACCCAGCCCTGGCCAAAAAAATGCAAAAAAAAAAAAAGAAAGAAAGAAACTCTCATATGCTGATGGAGGGAGAATGAATCCAGGCCAGCTTTCCTGAGAGCAATTCAACAAGATCCTTGTAAAAGTTCATGCCCTCTGTCCTAGCAATTCTGCTGGAAATTCTGCAAATCACATTATTATTTGTAATGGGAAAAAAAATAGCAATAGCATAAATGTCCAAGGGGTGAAATAAATTATTTTATCATATTATTTTTTAAAATTTCCAATTAATATGAGGATACAAATGATTAGGTTACAGTGTTTGCATTTGTTAGGTAAGGTCCCTGTTGTAGTTATGCCCCCCACCCAGAAGGTGTGCCATATACCCTTATATTGTGCCCATTAGGTAAGATCACACCAATCTCTATTCCTCCTCCCCTGTCTTCCCCCTCCTTCCATGTCCCTCAAACTTGAATTACTTGAATTGAGTTTTTTCTTTTTTCTTTTTTTTTTTTTTTTTGAGACAGAGCCTCAGGCTGTCCCCCTGGGTAGAGTGCCATGGCATTACAGCTCACAGCAACCTCCAACTCCTGGGCTCAAGTGAATCTCTTGCCTCCGCCTCCCAAGTAGCTGGGACCACAGGCGCCTGCCACAACACCCGGCTATTTTTTGGTTGCAGCCGTCATTGTTGTTTTGGCGGGTCCAGGCTGGGGATTCGAACCCACCACCTTAGGGTGTATGTGGCTGGCACCTTAGCCGGTTGAGCTATAGGCACCGAGCCAATTAAGTTTTTTCTTATGTGGGCGTGTATTATTTCATCTACTGGCTTCATATTAGTATTGAATACATTGGATATTTGCTTTTCCATTCTTTTTTTTTTTTTTTTTGGAGACAGACTCTTAACATGTCACCCTTGGTAGAGTGCAGTAGCATCATAGCTCACAGTAATCTCAAACTCAGCCTCCCAAGTAGCTGGGACTACAGGCACCTACCACAATGCTTGGTTATTTTATAAAGACAGGTCTCACTCGGGCTCAGGCTGGTCTCAAACCTGTGAACTCAGGTGATCTACCAGCCTCGGCCTCCCAAGTGCTAGGATTACAGGCGTAAGCCACTGCACCTGGCCTTTGCTTTTTCATTCTTGTGATACTTTACTAAAGAGAATGTTCTGGCTCAGCGCCTGTGGCTCAAGCAGCTAAGGCGCTGTCTCAAAAAAAAAAAAAAAGCTCATAATATAATACAAGATTAAGTAACAAAAATAATATATAAAATATTACATGGCATTATCCCAATTTTATAAAATACATGCACACATAACGTATATATCAAACGCTAATGTTTGTTATTTCTAGGTATCGAGATTATGTATAATTAATATTTATCATCCTTTTCTGTATTTTCCAAATAAGCAGATGTTTTTGTCATTAGAAGAAAATCATTCAGCCAGGCATGGAGGCTCGTTCCTGTAATCCTAACACTTTGGGAGGCTGAGGCAAGTGGATTGCTTGAGCTCTGAAGTTGGAGACCAGCCTGAGCAAAAGAGAGATCTGTTTCTACTAAGAATAGACAAATTAGGGGCGGTGCCTATGGCTCAGTGAGTAGGGCGCCGGTGGTGGGTTCGAACCTGGCCCCAGCCAAACTGCAACCAAAAACTAGCTGGGCGTTGTGGCAGGTGCCTGTGGTCCCAGCTACTCAGGAGGCTGAGGCAAGAGAATCGCTTAAGCCCAGGAGTTAGAGGTTGCTGTGAGCTGTGTGATGCCATGGCACTCTACTGAGGGCAATAAAGTGAGACTCTGTCTCTACCAAAAAAAAAAATAGACAAATTAGCCAGGCATTGTGGTGGGTGCCTGTAGTCCCAGCTGCTCAGAAGGCTGAGGCAGTAGGATTGTTTGAGCCTATGAGTTTGAAGTTGCAGTGAGCTAAGATGACCCCATGGCACTCAAGCTTGGGCAACAGAATGAGACTCTGTCTCAAACAAACAAACAAACCAAAACCAAAAACAAAGAACAGTGGCTCATGCCTAAAATCCCAGCACTCTGGGAGGCCAAAGCAGGTGGATCACTTGAGCTCATGAGTTTGAGACCAGCCTGAGCAAGAGCAAGACCCCTGTCTCTAAAAAACTAGCCAGGTGTTGTGGCAGGTGTCTATAGTCCAAGCTAAATAGGAAGGCTGAGGCAAGAGAATGGCTTAAGCCCAAGAATTTGAGGTTGCTTTGTGCTGGATTCCATGGCACCCTACCAAGGAGGCTACCCTGTGTGCTGGATTCCATGGCACCCTACCAAAGTAAGACTCTGTCTCAAAAAATAAATAAATAGGGTGGCACATATGGCTCAGTGGGTAGGGAGCTGACCCCACATACCGAGGGTGGCAGGTTCAAACCGGGCCCCTGCCAAACTGCAACAAAAAAATAGCATTGTGGCAGGCGCCTGTAGTCCCAGCTACTTGGGAGGCTGAGGCAAGAGAATTGCCTTAAGCCCAAGAGCTGGAGGTTGCTGTGAGGTGTGACGCCACAGTACTCTACTGAGGGTGATAAAGTGAAAATCTGTCGGCTCGGTGCCTATAGCTCAACCAGCTAAGGCGCCAGCCACGTACACCTAAGGTGGCGGGTTCGAATCCCCAGCCCGGACCCGCAACCAAAAAATAGCCAGGCGTTGTGGCGGGCTCCTGTGGTCCCAGCTACTTGGGAGGCGGAGGCAAGAGACTCGCTTGAGCCCAGGAGTTGGAGGTTGCTGTGAGCTGTAATGCCATGGCACTCTACCCAGGGGGACAGCTTGAGGCTCTGTCTCAAAAAAGAAAAAAAAAAGAGAATTCGGGAAATGTCACTATAATTCACCTAGTCAACACTTTTAAATGTTTGAAGAAATTATTTTCCAAAGTATTTTTTAAATAATAACAACTAACATTTTTTTTGGTCCAGTATTTTCTATGTGCCAGACACTGTCCTAAGTGCTTTTGATGGATTATCTCAGTTAATTTTATAATAATAATAATGCTGTAAAAAGAACATTCTGGAACATAATCCATATTTAAGACAGCCTGTGTTTGACTGCCTATTTAATAAAAACCATATGAGAAGTGGATCTTTGTCTCTTCTCCAACCAGCCCTTCATTAAGGAAGGCACTTTGAAGATTTCTTCTCTCCCTGGGAGCCTCCCACACGCTCATTGTATAGGCATACACACCTTTTTACCAGTTCCCAAGGAAACCTAATTGGAAAAATAAAACACTCCACCTTTGTCAAAGAGAGTGTTTTTAATGCTTCAATAATAGATGTGGAGGGAGGGAGGAGGAGAAGCAGATAGCTCCTTGTTTAAAGATGATAATGTTTTTCTGTGCATATTCCTCCCATGGGGCTCCACTGGCCTTTGAACACTGAATGCTGAGTCTGAAAATAGCCCATCTCCTTTATCATTTCTTGCTAAAGTTAGCCCCAGGAAAGTTTATAATAATAAAGGGCTTGATCCGTCTTATCCAATGTGCCCAAGATACCCATTTTATCATAGAATTTGCCAGTGCAGGATTATCCACAGTTAGGAATCAGGGGTGACACCAGCATAAAATCTCAAGCCGTCATTTTGGTCATAGTGCACTTGGTTGCCACCTCTTCCCACATCAAACCTGAGTTAAATCTCTGCACTTAAGAATAAGTCTTTCTTCCTCAGCTAAATGTGAGATCCTAGAGTTTGTTGATATCTTATCACCGCCCACATTTCATTTTTAAATTTGTACCTGGCACCTTGGAGATATCACTCAAGGAGACAGAGGAGGGAAGGAGGCACCACAATGCCCCCTCCTAAAACCACACCCCCAAGCCTGCCCTTCATTTCCCCTTCAGGGCTGTCATGGATGTTACTTTGAACAAAGGTAAAGAATACAATGTTCAGATGTTTTCTAACAGATTTTTTAAGGAAATGTGAACCATTAGTTTTAGGTTCAAGAAAATCAGGAAAAATTATGTCAATCAAATGCTTAGTGTTTGCTAGAGCTGGCTTTTTTTAACAGGTTAAATTTATTACAACACAAATCTGAGGATCTGGGTATAACTGGACATAAAGCATGTTCACACCTATTTTTTAGGAATGAGGAAGGGAGTCTATAAAATGGGAGAAGATCCTTGAGCTGGGACTTAGGAGTTACTCATGCCTGGCCTGGCCCCATGACCTTCATTATCAGGTCACCTCATTTCAAGGCCCTCATCCATCAAGTGAGAGAGCCATTCTCAACAAGCCAGGACCTTTCTAACCCTGAAATTCTGGGGCTTTTTCTCCTAGGGCCTAAAGCTCTAATTCTAACTGAAGGCAGAGGTCCATGATTGCAGTTGGTCTTTTGGGAACTATTATTATCCATGTGATGAGCTGAATAACAAGTTCTTGAACAGGAAGGCAGTCCTAGAACAAAGGAACTCTTCCTCATGATGACACATGTGTTTAAGATCTACAGGAGCCTAGAAAGCAGTGAGGTACACCAGTGTGTTAGAGTAAATTATATTTTCACACAGATATTTGTGCTAACATTTTTTTTCCAGCATCAGGCCACACTGTAGGGGCTCCCCAGGAAGAGGTGTCACTCCTTTTTTTTTTTTTTTTTTTTTTTGAGACAGAGTCTTTCACCCTTGGTAGACTGCTATGATAGCTCATAGCAAACTCAAACTCTTGGGTTCAAGCAATTCTCTTGCCTCAGCCTCCCAAGTAGCTGGGAATACAGGCACCCGCCACAACACCCAGCTATCTTTAAAGACAGGGTCTTGCTCATGCTCAGGCTGGTCTGGAACCTGTGAGGTTAGGTAATCCACCCGCCTTGGCCTCCCAAAATGCTAGGATCATGGGCATGAGCCACCACACCCAGCCTGGAAATGACACTCCTAAAACTCAAAGTGAGTAGTATAGAGATGTAAGAACGTCACTTCTGGAGAGAATTAAATCCCAACTGAGCTGAGACCTAGACAGATCCAGGTTCTCCTCTGAGATTGCTCCTTGTGAGCTAGAGATGAAATGTTATTACCAATCAATGAAACTGAACTTGAAGGTGGCCTATTTTCAGATGTCTCCCAAGTTTTTATTATAATTCTCTGATAGAAGAGATTATGTTAACATGGGCCCATTTTCACACTGGAATCTTCCAGTGTGCTTCATAAAAATAAGAAATTGGGTTGCTCCCAAGAAATATTTTTTCTGGGCTTGGTGCCCGTAGCACAGTGGTTACAGCACCAGCCACATACACCAAGGGTGGCAGGTTTGAACCTGGCCCAGGCCAGCTAAACAACTGAAACAAAAAAAGATAGTCAGGTGTTGTGGAGGGTGCCTGTGGTTCCAGCTACTTGGGAGGCTGAGGCAAGAGAATTGCTTAAGCCCAAGAGTTTGAGGTTGCTGTGAACTGTGACGTCACGGCACTCTACCAAGGGCAACATAATGAAACTCTGTCTCAAAAAAAAAGAAAGAAAGAAATACATTTCTGGCTTCAGAGACAGCCTCTGGACTTGGTGAATCCAGCTCAGTCTCCTCTTATCCCGGGGCAAATATCCATACCAGAGTCAAGTGGACAGGGATGAGATGCATGTGCAAAGAGGCATTATAGATGCTCATGAGGGTAGATCACAAATGCAGAAACTGCACTCCACCTCCTGTATACTAGATACGCAAAAATAAAAACAAGTCAGTTGCTCCAGAAACCTTCCAATAGATGCTAACAGGCCCCTGAAACTCTTCTCTTCTATTCTTCCTAGGTGCTCTGACAGCCAAACATCCAGACATCCACCTCCAGGATTGATAAATGAGTCCTAGAAGGAGGTTGTCCACTTATCACCAGTTGTCACTTAGAATAACATTTATATTCATTCATTCTCTCTCTCTCCCCTCCCCCCCCCCACTCCCTTTGACAGAGTCTCACTCTATTGCCCAGGCTAGAGTGCTGCAGTGGCATCATAGTTCACAACAACCTCAAACTCTTGAGCTCAAGCAATTCTCCTGCCTCAGCCTCCCAACTAGCTGGGACTATCGATGTCTACCACCATGCCCGGCTAGTTTTTCTATTTTTAGTAAAGTCAGGGTCTCAGGCTGGTCTCAAACTCCTGAGCTCAATTCACCCACCTCAGCCTCCCAGAATGCTAGGATTACAGGCACGAGCCACTGTGCCTGGCTCTTTCTCTTTTTAATATGATAAAGTTACACCAAAATTTGTATTTTACCACTGAGGATTTTTAGTTTTTTACTTAAGCCTGCCCCACTTAGTCACAGAAATTCAAGGCTGCTTGCAAAAATATATCTGACACAAAAGGATAAAATGAATAGTTTTGAGAAAATACAGCAAAAGATGGAAAAGAAAGGACAACAGTAAGACTGGGACACAGTGAGCACAGATTCCAGTCCTGTGATTGCTGGATGGGGGTTACCAGTTTGACTCTGAACTCCCCAGCAGACAAAGCAAGGGAAGAATAGTATCAATTGCCTGATTCACAGTATTTCTAAAAGTTTTAAAGTTTCTCCAAAGATGCATGACTTCCTTGTGCTGAGATATGAGAACTACTTCTCCCAGGAGTTCTCATGAAGAAAACACTGGGTGGTTACAATAAGGTTCCAGTGTGAGTAACCAAAACTCCAAAATAACAGTGACTTGAACAAGATAGAACTTGTGTCTTTCTAAAATCGGTATAGGCAGTCTAGGGTTGGAATGGCTCACTGATGGATGTCAGGAACTCAAATCCTTGTATACTCCTTTCCCCCCTCATGGTCCAAGATGATCATTCATACTTTGGCCAAAATGTCCTATGCCAGCCAGCAGGAAGGGCGAAGGAGGAAGGAAGGACATACCCAGGAAGCTGGGGAGGATACTTCTGATATATTCCACCGCCCAGAACATAACCATATGGCTGCACCTTGCTGAGGGGAAGACTCTAAAACAGAGTCTTTATTCCAGACCTCAGTAAAAGTGCGTTTTCCTGCTGTCAAAGCAGAAGGGCAGCACAGTCGTCCCTCTGTATTGGCCAGGGATGGGTTCCAGTGCCCCCCTTGGGTAGCAAAAACCACAGATGCTCAAGTCTCTGATGTGAAACGGCAGAGTAGCGTATAACCTATGTATAACACTACGCACTTCCTCTCCAGCCTACTTAGAACATCTACTACAACATAAATGCCATGTAAACAATTGTTAACTGTATTTCTTATTTGTAATATTTTTAGTTGAAATGTATTTTCTCGTAGTTCTGAAGGCTAGAAGTCCAAGCTCAAGGTGTGGACAGGGCAGGTTCCCCAGGCCTCTCTCCCTGGCTTGCAGAGGCCACCCTCTCACTGCATCTTCATCCTGTGTGGCCTTTCCCCCAGGCACACGCAGCCCTGGTTTCTGTCTGTGTCCTAATCTCTACCTGTGAGGACACCAGTCAGATTATATGAGGGCCCATCCCAGTGGCCTCATTTTAATTTAATTGCCTCTTTAAAAACCCTATCCCCAGCCAGGTGTGGTAGCTCATACGTGGAATCCCAGCACTCTGGGAGGCCAGGGTGGGTGGATTGCTTGAGCTCAGGAGCTCAAGACCAGCCTGAGCAATACTAAGACCCCATCTCTACAAAAAATAAGAAAAATGAGCTGTGCATTGTGGACCATTTGTGTAGTTCTGGCTACTTGGGAGGCTGAGGCAAGAAGAGCCCAGGAGTCTGAAGTTGCTGTGAGCTATGATGCCACAGCACTCTACCCAGAGCCACAGAGTGATACTCTGTCTCAGAAAAAAACCTATCTCCAAATCAATTCCCATTTTGAGGTACGTGGGGATTAGGTCTTCAGTATATGAATTGGGGGTCATGCACAATGAGTCCCTGACCTGCAGGACAGATATCAGAGAACAAGCAGGAGTCTCCTGCCACTTATCCCACCTGCATCTCTGTAACTGAACAAACCATCAATTCTTTGGAATCATCTGTTCTGTCTCCCTTTTTAAATCCAAGATTCCTTGAAGGCTACAGTCCTAGAACTGAATGCACAGTTTGCACCTGAAGGCGCTCAGTGAAGGCTCACAGATGACAGTGGTGGCTGCCCAAGGAAGGCAGCCGGAGCAGACTCCGCAAGTCAGGATTTCTGATTCTCTCCCAGCTGCCCTTCCCGGCAAGCCACATCACTCCTTTATGGTCTGACAACCAGCACCCCCCACCCACCCTGTGGGAACCTCCAGTGCTGTGTTTTCCTCTCAGATTCTCCAAGCCAAAGGTTACGAGGCCCTGAAGCCGTAATGATGGGCCCTGGATTGGCACAACTCTGGGGCTTCTCAGACCCCTCAGCAGCTATCAAACTATTTCTACCCTTCACATGGAAAGACATTTGGACTCTTTCTAGATCATTTCACTTTGTTTTGTTTTCTAGGGACAGTCTGCAGAAGTTTCAGGAGGTAAGGGTGGGTTGTGGCAAGGTTAAAGCCAGCATGCCACAGTTCCTGAAAAATCACTGCCCTGACCTCAGTGAGCAAAGGAAAAACAGGCCTCACACTTGGAACAGTGTTTTTTCCTTCCATTTCTCCAACCAGCTTGGAAGATGTAACTCATTGAGCCAAAGTGAGATTTTGCTTGGCAAGAAGATAAAGAGAATTTCACCTAAAGTAAGCTGACAGCCTTGCTCCTGGGGCACCCCTGGAATCCTCCCCAGGAATCCCGGCTCCTGCACTTCCCTGCAGTGCAGGCCTTGACCCCCAGAGGCTGTGAAGTCCCTGTGGAGAGCCCTGTTTGCACAGCCTGAGACTCAGCCTCTTCTCCTCATCCCTTTGCCTTAGCAACAGCCACCTCAAATGCAGCTTTTGGAAGCCGCACAATATAGCTAATTGTTTGCGTTGGACGGTAATGTGTTTAGAGCTTATGCATCTAAACAGACAATTATTTTCTGCTATTTGCTAGTGGCACTGCCTGCCTGGTGACTTTGGCAGATGGAGAAAGGAGCTAATCCGTAGGTTATAAGCAGAAGGGTTATTGATGAAATGTCACCATCTGTTGGTGTCATTAAAATGACATGAGTCATAAAGAGTTGCTTTTGTTTTTTCTCAGAAAAAGGTTCTCTTAGAATTTAGAGAGAAGTTGCTAGACTATGGATGGCAGTAAGGGACAGAGATGGGAGAGGGAGCCCAGAATGGCGAAGAGCCTTGAACTCATCAGATCAGCTTCCTGGGTCTTCAGGGACATCAACCCTCTGCTGTGACCAAGCCTCCTTTCTCCATGAGCTGGGGTACTAAGGAATGATGCAACACCTCAGCTCTGCCAGTCCCATCATAGGGTATCCACTATCTGGGGAGAGGGAAGTCATTCATTTGGATTAAACAAAAAGGATCATATCTGGTGGATAACAGACAGGGAAATGCCCCTATCTCCTTCATCCTGATTGGCCCCATGACACAGAGATTATTCATATAGCCAGCTGACTCCTTAGGAGACTGGCAAGCCCAGTAAGGAATGAGATTATCTACGTCTGCTCCATATTCTCAGAAGATATGGAGGTGGCTTGGAAGAGGGAGCAGAGCCAGCACACCTCGACTTCCACCAGTGATGGGAGCCTCAGGATGGAGTAAAGGAAGCTGAGCATGGAAGAACATGTGAATGGCGTAGCAAAGAGATAGGGTGTATGAGATGCGTATTTAATGAAAATCAAGCATCCAAAATCAACTAAGCTAACTTCCTAATTCTGATTTATTATCTAATCCCCTTAATTCCTTCATATTTGCTGTTTATAAACTCTTTTACCCACGGCCAAGGACATATACCAACAGCAAAGGAACCTGTTATTACTAACGTTTTTCAATACAGTTTAATATCCCTTTCTTTTTTTTTTCAATTTGAACTCCTGGAGAGAGTTGAATATAGGAGATTATGTATCCTGCAAATCCTAGGGTTTGCCCAATAAGCAAACATGACACAGCAGTGGTGTGAGTTGGGTCTCACACTGAGCCTTGACCTCTTTTGCCCCCAATGCCAAGTGGCCTGAGCCTGCCCCACCTGGCATCTGCTTAGGGACATAGGCCCTGGAGGAGGTCAGTGCTCCTGCTTGAAAAGTGCGTGATGCTGGAAGCAAGAGTCACAGGGGCAGGAGCTTTCTGAAGTTATTTATATGGTCTCGAAATGAAGCATTGGTGGAAAAGTTCCTGTTGATATTTTTAGATCTGATGCGTGGTCTGCGGCTGCAGTTTTCATTTTTAAACAAGCAGGGAAGGAAGTGATTGATGGTGTCTACAGTGCTGTTTTGGAACCTCTAAGGGCCCATCTGACAGGCTAATGGTCATCCTGCCAGGCCCAGATCCGCCTTCCATCTCTTCCAGCTCTAGGACTTCAGAAGCTGCTGACTACAGCAGCGGGCAAATAAAACACTGGCCGCTGACTGCTGAGTCAGAAACTCTGAAGTTCACATCCAGCTTGGAGGCCTTGGGCAGGTTCAGTGTCTTGCTCCATTTCTGCCTTCTGTTTCTGTGAGGATTTAGGCACATATTTGCATAAAAAGTCTTTGGCTGCAAGTAAAATGGCTTCAAGTCTTTGCTTTGGGTAGGTGGTTAAGCAGGTTAAAGACTCACAACCATGCAAAAAAACCTACAAGCTTAACTATTCCAGGGCCAGTGGGAGGGAATTCAGCTCTCAGTATTATCACTGAATTGTTTCTTTGGTTTCTTTCATTTGCTTACTGAAAATCAGTACGCTAAAAAAATAAAGGGGGGAGGGGTTGTGATTTTTATCAGTGCATCCATGTTCTCCTTCCCAAGGATTCTGAATCCTGTGCTACGTCCTCAAGGGGGAGGGAAGAAGGGTAGAGTGTGGCCATCAGGTCTTTAGCTCTGCAGATACTTTCTCATAAGTTTGTAGATCGTAGCTGTAACCCCTCCAGTTAAATTATCAATTGATGAACTTAAGAATCAAAAGCGTGTTCAAGGACAGACAAGAAACGTCTCCCATTCTCACAGCTGCACAACTCCTTGTTTCATCCTTGCACTCACACTGTGGCAGAGGGGCTTCTCCTACAAACCTAAAACATCCCTGATAGCTCAGGAAAGCTCCCAGTGAGGCCTGCAGCAGCCCTCCCTTGCTCTGCGCTGTTTTGGCCTGTGAGCCTTTTCCTTTTTTTTGTTTATTTTTTCTCTGTCTCTTTTTACAACAGACCACAGAGACAGCTGACGACGAGGACGACCAGCCTCTCAGCCTGGCCTGGCCTTCTGACAGCCGCAAGCAAGTCACATTTCTGATTGTTTTGCCCATAGTATTTCCTCTCTGGATCACCTTACCGGACGTTCGCAAACCTGTAAGTAAAGCGTTTTTGTTTGTTTGGTGGTTGGTTTTTAAATAGGTTCCCTGTGAAAAGCATGGTACATAATCTACTTCAATTTATGTTAAAAGGAAAGGGGAAGGCAACGCAGATTCGTGTGTCTTCTTATATATGCCGAAAATTTCTCCGGACAGATACAAGCACAGTGATTATTCAGGTTATCAAATCTGCATAACAGACAACCCCAAAACTTAGGGGTATGAGACAACCACCATTTCATCCTGCTGGATCCCGTGGATCAGGAATTAGAGCAGAGCACATTGGGGGTAGCTTGTCTCTGTCCCACACTGTCTTGGGCCTCATCTAGGAAGACTTGCATGGTTGGGGGTATCTCAAGGCTGGGAACTAGAACCATCTGGAAACTTCTTTACTGATGTTTCTTGCACCTGAGCAGAGATAATTCAAAAACTGGGCTCAGCTGGGATTGTTTGCGGGAGTGCCTAAACATGGCCTCATCGTGTGACTCAGGCTTTCTCACCACGTGGTGGCCTCAGGATACTCAGACGTCTTACAGAGAGGTCAGGACTCTGAGAGTGGGTGTTTCAGTAGACTGAGAAGGCAGAAGCTGCATGGGCTTTGACTATACGCAGAGGCACTTCTACTGTGTTCCACTGGCCAAATCTTTCTTGATTCCAGGGGAGCAGACAAAAAGTTTATGAAGGAGACATCAGGGTCATATAGATATGACTCTCTTGATAGGAAGAATGTCAAAAGATTTGTAACTGTGTTTTAAAACCACCACATGTGATTATTTCTGGGAAAGGCAATGAAGATCTGAGGCGGGAATAGTGCAACTCACTTTTTCTTGAATATCCTTGGGGCTATGTACATGGATTATTCACATAGTTGGAAGAATAATTTTAAAAAATACATTTGTGTAGTATAAATGCCTACATATCTGGTCTTCTCCTTCCTGTATTATTATCATTACTAGAACTGATGTTATTATCTACCATTATCTACTGGGAGCTAGGAACAGAATACCATTCTGTGATCAGCAAAGTACAATCGAAGTGTAGATAAAATCAAGAGAATATCCCCTCCAAGCGTTGTTGAACTTGGTTTGTGGGCCATTGCCCCAGATGTGTAAGAACTAACGAAAGAAAAGGAGGAGCTCCATTTTTTTGTTATGGCACTTCACATACATACATAGGCACAAAATTGTGTACCTACTACGTATCAGATTCTATACTAAATGTTCCTCATGACAATCTCACTTCTAATTGGAACAGCATGTAATATACTCAGAAAAAGACAGAAAAAAATCCAGCCCATCCCAGGGATGGCCCTTGGGGCATGATGTGGGAAAGCCCCACTGGCTGCCCTGGCCCATGCCACAGAGGCTGGCTCTCAAGGGGGCACTGCACAGGGACTGACAAGTCAATGGCATGGCAGAG
>CAUYTI010109652.1:0-40367 GCA_963575145.1 Galago senegalensis | reverse complement strand
GGCTAAGGCGCCAGCCACATACACCTAAGGTGGCAGGTTCAAATCCAGCCTGGCCCTGCCAAAACAACAATGATGGCTGCAACCAAAAAATAGCTGGGCATTGTGGCATGTGCCTGTGGTCCTAGCTACTTGGGAGGCTGAGGCAGGAGACTTGCTTGAGCCCAGGAGTTGGAGGTTGCTGTGAGCTGTGATGTCACAGCACTCTACCCAGGGGAATAGCTTGAGGCTCTGTCTCAAAAAAAAAAAAAACAATAATGCACTAAAAATTGTGGGATACACGCTGTCCTTACCAGGAACTAATGCTGTGACTAAACACGTTTTTTCTATGGTACATAAAGTGTGGACATCAGAAAAATCACAATTAAGTGTTGAGACTTTGAAAGCCATTTTATGTGTGAAATATAATTTAACAAATTCTAGTGAAAAATTTCATGACCTTTTAAACAACAACAGCAATCTACTAAAAATAATTCACTCAAATGAAAAATACGCCAAAGAATAAAATAATACTATACATAATTTTTAATGTATTATATTTTTAAATTGTACTTATGTTGAAATTTTAAAAAAAATTACAATACTATTTTTGCATTCTATGAAAATTTATATTGTTCCATATAGACCAAATTTTTAATTAAGAACCTCCCCCCACCTTCAATGGTGTCCCGCTTTACCAATGTTAAAATCTGGTCACCTTACTCTAGATCCATGCAGGGTAGCAATAACATGGGTTAATGCTCTCAGCCCTAGGTTCCCAAAGGCCCCAAGTATGCCCTACTCTGTGCCCCACAATACCCTGTGTTACTGCTGCTGTTGCATGTCACTGTTCTGGTTTCTTTGCCTGTCTCCTCCCCAGGACAGGGTGTTCCTGGCAGTCAGGGAACAGTTCCTCTTTGCAGTCCCAGGAACCAGTACAGTGCCTGTGCCTTAGAACTAGGTGCTAGAGTCAGTTAGATCTGGGCAAAGCTACAGGACTTCAGGCCTCTGAGCCTCAGTTTCCTCATTTCTCAAATTGGAAAATCTTCTTCATAATGCTGGTACAAAGTTAGATAACAAATACGCCTCGCACGTGGTGAGTGCTCAGTGATGATAACTACTTAGGATCAGATAAGACAGTATCTCTGTAGATATTTATTGAATGAATAAATTCCTCCCATAAAGCAGAGACAAGTTAAAATGCAGAGACTCCTGACACTAATACTTTTAGACACTGTTGCCAGGCAAGAATGAGTTCATCAGATAACTTCTTGTAAGACCCCCTTGGGCTGCCTGAGCACACCTGGCACCTAAAGGAAGAGGGGGGGCGGCCAAGGAAAAGTAGAGAGCAAGGAGTTGCTAAGGATAGGGGAGATGAAGAACCAGGGAGCAATGGCCACAGCTACATCACTGACCGTGGGCCCACATGGAGGCCATTGAGTCCAGCTCATAAAAGTGCCATCCAATTGGATTGTCACCATAACCCCAGAAGGAACCTCTTGCTGTCTCCATTTTACAGACCAGGAGATTAGGGATCTGGGAAGCAAAATAACTCACTTGAGTTCCCATCATGGAGCCAGCATTTAAACCCAGTTCCATATGACTCCAAAACTCCTGCCATCTCCCAGCCTTGCCAACCTGCCTGTTGGTGGGCCTCCTGAGCTTTCTAGGCCCCTGCTTTGTGTATGCCAGTTGTCTTGGTCTGTCACATCCCAGAGTGACAGGGAAATCTTTATGCCAAAGGGGC
This sequence comes from Galago senegalensis, assembly GCA_963575145.1. Lineage (NCBI taxonomy): Eukaryota > Metazoa > Chordata > Mammalia > Primates > Galagidae > Galago > Galago senegalensis. Next base: position 38,644 of record CAUYTI010109652.1, on the reverse strand, counting down.
CTGAAAACCTGTCTGTCACAGCTGAAAAACAAATCTCTGTCATGTCCACTTTGGGCCTATGCAGTTGGTGGTGGCCAGGCCCTGGGCAGGGCTGCCCTGAGAGCCATTACTTGGAAGGTAGGCAGCCTATTCCATGGCTCTCCTGCCCTCTGTGACCTGGAAGCCGCTGGCTTGTTTGGAAATCACTAAGCTCTTGAAGGAAGAATGGATTACACTGTAAGGTGTCTGGAGACTTGTCTTTAGCCAGGCTTCCCAAGAAGGAACTGAGGCTATACAAGCATCTGCCTCCCAGAGCCATCTTGCCATGGTTTCACTCAGTGTGGACCCAGGGCACAGAGAGCAGCAGGTGAAGGGGGAAAGCAGTGCCTGCCCTCACCATCCACACACAGCAGGTCTTGCTAGGGCCACAGAAGAGTATGTTGATATTCCCCTGAGAGGCCAACGTGGCCGGGGAACAGCCTTGTGGGGCAGCCGTGCAGCCTGCCAGCAACACCAGGTCTCCTCCAGCACTGGCAGGAGACTCTCCTGACCTGGCCCAGCAAGCCCACAAGGGAAGGCTCAAGATGCCAATGTGACACCAGCCGAAGGAAAATAACGGGCATTGGGATTCTAAACGCTATTTTGATTTTGGATGATTTTATGTTTCCCTTAAGCTGAAGTTGTGCTGTTTTCCAGCACCTGAGCTCCTGGAGGAAAGGAAACATCTCAGCTCAGTGCCTGCCTGCAGAGGGAGGAACAGGATGCACAGGAGTCAGCTGGTGAGGGAGGGACGGGGATGGGAGGGAGGAGCAGGGTGGCCATTCATAGCCAGGAGAACCATCTGCCTAGTCACTCTTAGCCCAACAAATGGCCAAACAAAGATGAGCTTTTGAGTGACCCAGACAGCTGAAAATGTGAAAATGGTCAAGGCCAACATCTACGATGGGAAGCCAGAACTTTTTTTTTTTTTTTTTTTGCAGTTTTTGTCCGGGCCGGGTTTGATCCCACCACCTCTGGTACATGGGGCTGGCACCCTACTCCTTGAGCCACAGGTGCTGCCCGGAAGCCAGAACTTTGGCATCCACTCATTTATAGGTCAGTGTTGCATTCTCTCTCTCTCTCCAGTCAGAAACAACACTGGAAGGTAAAGGCAGATAGAGTTAGTCCTGAAGTCAAACTCTCAGAAAGAAAAACCTCTCTATACTCACAGTGGATGTGCAGCTTGCCTACCAGCAAAATACCAAAGGTCACAGTGAGCCCCACACTGCATGCACTTTAGGAATGGTCTGCTGTTTAAAGAGTGGTCTGGATTCACTGCAGAGGGCTTCTAGGAGCTGGTTCTCATGTCCTCTTTGGGAGTACCCTAGGCCTGCCCATTAGCAAACTCAACCAGTAAGCTAGTACTCCTTGGCCCTTAAGATAACTTGAGATCTGTCAGGTATGATATTTAAAAAGCAAAGCCTCTAGATTTGTACACACTTAAGTTTGAATCCCAGTTCTGCTACCTACTAGCTGTGGTTTTGGGGAAAGTTATTTGAGTTTCCCTTTCCCTATCTGCAAATGAAGCTAATAATAATACTTATGGCAGTGTGGTAGTGTAAAGCTTAAAGAACATAAATGAAATGTTCAGGGTTTAGCCCAGTGCCTGGCGCAGAGCAGACACTCAGGAAATGTTAGCACCTCCAGCTGCCCAGAATCCTAGCCTGGGACAGCTCAGGGCAGGCTTGCTGAAGCTCAAAGCAAGGAGACAGTTGCCAAAGTGAATTGTACTCATTGGCTGATTTTCCAAAGGCCCTCCCAGTCTATGCATCCTGGGATCTGGCCCAAAGAGGAAGCCAGGCCCTCTGTTCACCAACTCGTTCCCCTGAACTGTCTTTATCAAAGCCACCTTCCACATCACACCCCTGCATCTTCCCCTTGCCATTCAGACACTCATGGGGGGTGCTCCCTGAGCCTCCAACAGGGAAAGGCACCCATGAACAGAGACGCTGGGCTCCTGAGCTCAGGGAGACCGTGGCTGTGACCCCAGCACCCATAGGTGATTCTCCAAGGGGGGCTGCACTCAGACACATCTGAGGGGAAACCACAAGACTGAGCCGTTGTGCTTATTGGCGCCATAAATCACCAACTGTTCTCATCCTGCTACACCTCCCTGCCCCCGCTCCTTTCCAGTCAAGCTGTCCCCAGGGCACCCCCACCCCCGCCACCCACCCGGCACGACTCCCCCACACAGGGGCCAGAGCCAACCACTCACTTCCAAGCAAGATGAGTTCGGCAGAGTTTATTTGTTCTGTTTTTTCAAAAATCTGAACTGCCTTTGTTCCTGAACAATGAGGACTGTGCAGCTGTAGAAGGTGGAAGGGTGGAGTAGGGTGGTGACAAGGTCCTAGGGGACAGAGGGCAGGCCTAGAGAACTCAGATGCTGCAAGCCTCCGACCAGCGCCCTACTGAACTCTGGCTCTTGACCAGCCCTCCTCAAAGCTGAGATGACTTCCTGGCTTCTGTATCTAGAACATTTTCTCTATTACACTGTCCGCAGCCCTTTTAAAAAAGGGTCATGGGGTTCAACTCAGCATAACCAGACACAGGCCCAGTCCCTGCAGGCCTTGGGGAAGCCAGAGTGGAGTGTTTGGCCGTATCACCAATGAAGCCCTACAGCCTGCCAACTTGCTTCCCACATGCACAGCAAGAGTCACCTCTGGGGGTCCCTTCCCTCCAAGAACATTGCTATCAGGTGGTCTTTCTGATTTTCTCTGCTTTAGCAAAGGCCTTCTCATTTACTCTGGAGTCTGCCTTTGTGACCTGACAATGGAGACTCTCCACATATGTCCTAGAAAATCCCCCCAAAGTAGAGAAAAAGGCCCCAATCGGAGTCAAAGCAAGGAAAGGAAAAAGATGGAGATTGTCAGACATAAGGTTTTGTCACATATCTGAAAGTGAAGGCCCTCCTGTGTGTGCAAACACAAATACATATGTGTATATACGTAACACAGCAACTACTAAGAACTTAACAGAGATCATTTCTAGGTAAATGGGGTTATGGGCGTCTTTGATTTGCCTCTGTATCCCAGCTGCCCTCTTACTAGCTGTGTGATTTAGGGGACGTTAACTAGCCTCTCAATTTCTCAGTTTCCTTATCTGCAAAATGGGCTCATAATAGTACCCCTTCTCAGTGTATTGTTGTGAAAATGAAATGAGATTATACATGTCAAGACCTTAGAGCAGTGCCCAGCTTATATAGTAAAGGTTGAGCATCTCCAATCTGAAAATCATCCAAAATCTGAAACTTTTTGAAAGCCAATGTAGCACCACAAATAGAAAATTTCACACCTGACCTCATGTGACTGGTCAAAGTCAAAACACAGTCAAAACTTTATTTCATACATAAAATCATTTAAAATATTATTTTAAATGACCCTTGGGTTACATGTATAAGATGTATCTGAAACATAAATGAATTTTGTGTTTAGACTTGGGTCCCACCCCCAAGATACCTCATTATGTATACATAAATATTCCAAAGTCCAAAACACCGGCTCAAGCATTTTGGATAAGGGATATTCAACCTGTAGTGGAATCAATAAATATAGCAATTACAATTATTTCTTTCTGTCTTCTTAGCCTTTGAAGAGCAGGCACTGCTTTTTAAATTTGTTTTGAATGTTATTTTGTTTTAATTCAAAAATGAATGCGAGGCTACCAAAAAAAAAAAATCCAAAAATTCCCAGGAAAAGAAAAGGTGAAACTTTCCTCTCATTCTCTTTCCTAATATTGCTTTCCTCCCTAAGGGGATCCCACTACCAGCCTGGCCATATAGCTCAAGGGTTCTTTCTCCACATTTATTATATAAATACGCACAGGGGTTTGTATATAAATGAACTCATACTATACATACGGATTTGCGATTAGCTGTTTTCACTTCATTTCTTGGAGAATATTTCATGTCAACCCATATTATTCTTTTTAATTGTTATATAGTATTTCATGCCATTGATGCTCTTTATTTATTTAACCATCCCCTTCTATTGGACAAGTAGGTTGCTTCTAAATTTTTATCCTAAAACAATGACATGGCTTGGTGCCTGTGGCTCAAGTGGCTAAGGTGCCAGCCACATACACCTAAGGTGGCAGGTTCGAATCCAGCCCAGGCCCGCCAAACAACAATGATGGCTGCAACCAAAAAATAGCCAGGTGTTGTGGTGGTTGCCTGTGGTCCCAGCTACTTGGGAGGTGGAGGTAGGAGACTCACTTGAGCCCAGGAGTTGGAGGTTGCTGTGAGCTGTGATGCCATGGTACTCTACCCAGGCGGACAGCTTTAGGCTCTGTCTCAAAAAAAAAAAAAAAAAAAAAAAACAATGACACTGTGAACATACTTGGATATACGCCTGTCTGCTCATATAGATTTGAAGGCATGAAGGGTAGAGTAGAAATTCTGGGCCGGGGCGGTGCCTGTGGCTCAGTGAGTAGGGTGCCGCCCCATATACCAAGGGTGGCAGATTCAAACCCGGCCCCAGCCAAACTGCAGCAGTTTGTGGCAGGTGCCTATAGTCCCAGCTACTCAGGAGGCTGAGGCAAAAGAATTGCCTAAGCCCAAGAATTGGAGGTTGCTGTGAGCTGTGATGCCACAGCACTCTACTGAGGGTGACGAAGTGAGACTCTGTCTCCAAAAAAAAAAAAGAAAGAAATTCTGGGCCAAAGGCTATGACCACATTTAAATGAGCATAGATATGGCTAAATTGTTTTCCAAAGAGACTGTCCAACTGAAATCCCCACTAGCAGCACATGAGGACACTTGTTTCTTTCTATGTTCTCCAATACCCTCCTTTCATTTTTGCTAATGTGACGGGTGAAATCAGCATCCCATTTTGCTCTGATATGCATGTCTCTGCTTCTAAGTAAAGCTGAGCACCTTCTCCTAGGCCGGCGGTTATTTGTGTTGGAAAGGCATTCCTACCCTCATGATTATTAAATATCCCACTATGAGATTTTATCCCAGATTTTCATAGGTTTTTTTTTTTTTTTGAGATAGAGTCTCACTATGTCACCCTTGGTAGAGTGCCATGGCATCACATCTCACAGCAACCTCCAACTCTTGGCCTTCAGTGATTCTCTTGCCTTAGCCTCCTAAGCAGCTGGAGCTACAGGCACCCACCACAAGGCCTGGCTATTTTTTTGTTGCAGTTGTCGTTGTTGTCCAACTGGCCTGGGCCAAGTTCAAACCCAGCCCCCTCAGTGTATATGGCTGGTGCCGTAACCACTGTGCTAGGGGCGCCAAGCCTAATGTTTCGATTTTTAATCTACCTGGTATTTATTTTTGTCTAGAGTGTGAGATTAGGTCCTAATTTTATGCCAGCATTACTTACAAATGTTTTTTAAAGAAGCTATTTAAAAATAAAGGGTCTACACACACACACATCAGCTGTATGTGAGAAGCAAACAACCAACTTAGTACTCAGACAGCAAAGTGCGGGGGCATCCCTGGGTAGGGTGCTCAGGGTGAGAGCCCTGGGACACTCTCTAGTCTGTGCTGTGCCAATGAGGTCCCCTCAGGCTGCAGCAGTAGCCCCCAAAGCGGGTGTAAGCTGGAAAAGGAGGACTCTGGCTATCTTTCTAGCCCAGGCTTCCACCCCTGCCCTGCAGGCAGAACCCAGGCAATCCTGAAGGGAGCTCTGGCCGCTCCTCTATCCCCAGCTCACTCCCACAGCTAGAATTAAGGTTGGGGAAGCTAGTATGCCAGGCCACAAACTGAGAGGGAAGGTAAACCTAGACATCAGGAATGCAGTCCACCCTGCAAAATGTTGCTGCAAACAGCCCAGCCAGATCCCTATCATAAAAGCTTAACGTAATTATACAGAAACAAGCAGCTTCCGGTCTGAGTCGAGATGAAGAAGGCATCTAATAAGGCCAGGTCCCCCGCTGAGGCAAGAGAGAGGCCACAGCCCAATAAGATAATGACTGGGCTTCCACAACCTCCACCCCAATACCTAGCCCACCCAAAGCCCGCAGGAGGTCCAGAACTGATTTCCAAAACAAAGACCCTGCCCACCCCAGAGCTAAGAGGCTTTGGACAGCCTGAGCACCACCCAGGCAGTACAACCTATTGTCCACCATTTATGGCACTCTCCCATGGTCTCTGACTTCCTCTGCTAGAAGCCCCAGGCTGGTGAGCACATGCAAGGAGGGTGAGGGAAAGGAGAGCAGGGCTGCCTCATGCCACCTTGGGAGGTCCAGGGAAGTTCTAGAGTTTATTGGGGGGGGGGAGGGAGTGAGAAGGATGTACCTAGCAGGAAATCCCATAGGTGCAAAGGCATGGTGTGTTAGGAAAACCAAAGCGACCAAAGGAATGGCATAGATAGAAATGTGCAGTGAGGCTGGGGAGGGAAGTGGAAGAGGAACAGGCTGCTGAGTGTGTGACATCACTAGAAGCAGGAGGGACCAGAACTGGGACAGAAATTGCCTCTCCTGTGACCATCTCCTCCTCACCTCACCCTTCCCACCCCACCCCCTTCTCCAAAAAATCCCCTCCATCCTCTGAGATAGACCCAAGTGTTGAGTGTCCCACATAACTATCCATAGCTTGGGGATAGCTCTTCTCTGAAACCTGCCTAAAGAATCTCAAGGTTTCATCTCTGTGTGCCAGTCCCCTTGCTCAGCTCTGGTGACATCACAGAGAATCAAACAGTCTTGGTCTCTGCTCTCATGGAACTCCCCATTATGGTGGAGGAAACAGACACTAAACAACTGAGCAAAGCAAAAGCACCTATAATCAAAAGCTGTGGGAAGTATGACAGAAGAATGGTCGTGAACAAATATAGCAGGGTTAGATGGAGCCTGTGGCTCAAGGAGTAGGGCACCAGCCCCAGATACCGGAGGTGGTGGGTTCAAACCCAGCCCTGGCCAAAAAAATCCTACAAATATAGCAAGGACCTGTTTCTGATTGGAAACAGCAGTGAAATTTAAGCCAAAAGCTAGAGCCAGCCAGGGGAAGAGAAGAAAACAGCACATGTAAAATAGCTGAGGAAGGAAAGAATTTGGAGCTTTCAAGGAACTCACAAAAAAGGCCACTATGCCAGGACCCAGACAATAAGGGGCAGAGGGCATCTTCCAAAGCACAGAGAGGTGGAGTGCCTGTCCCCTTCCCTGGAATTTGAGCAGATTTCACACTGGCTTGCAACTAATACAATGTGGCAGAAGTAACACCACACGACACGACTAGGTCAGAGGCTAGGTTAGAAAAGGGAATAAGCTTGGACCTTGTTCACTGGAACTCGGACGTGTAGTTCCCTGGGCTGCCACATAAGAAATATAACTGCCCTGAAGCCACCATGTTGTGAGGAAGCCCTAGACAGAGAGGCCAGTGTAGGTGCTCCCATAGGCAGTCCTAGGCTTTAAGTCAACCCATCTCAGGTGCCCATCTTCAGATGGCCCCAGACCCCAGCCTTTGAGGCTTCCAGCTGAGGCTCCAGACATCATGGAGCAGACAAGCTGTCCGCATTGTGTCCTGTGCAAATTCCTGACCCATAGGGCCTGTGAACACAACTAAATGGTGGTGGTTTTATGCCTCTAAGTGTGGGGTGGTTTACTGCGCAGACCTGGAAGTGCAACAACAATGGAGATGTGACTGAAGAGGCAGGAAGGACCCAGAGCACCTAGATTTCATGAGTCATGTGAAGAGTCGGGAATATTGTAAATGAGCTCTCAGGCATTGTTGAAGGGCTGTGAGCAGGAGAGTGGATGATCGGATTGGCCTTCACTTATTGCCTTTGGGATGTTCTCTGGCTGCACTGGAGAGAATGCACTGTGGGGGATGAAGGGGGGAGACCAGATGGCTGGATGTTGTAGTGATCCCTAAAAGAAAGGAGGAGAAGTGGATAGAGGAGGGACCAGTGCCCACTGGAACAAGTGAATGGGTCTGGGAGATGTGCAGGAGGTAAGATGATCAGGGCTTGGAGTAGAGTTGGATGTGGGGTGTGAGATATCAAGGATGGCCCCAGGTTTCTGGAAGGAGCCACTGGAGGGCTGGAGAAGCCATTAACTAAGGTAGGAAATCCTGGAGGAGAAGCAGGCCAAGGCTTGGGGCAGGGGGAGACCAGGCATTCCACCTCAGACACCTGGGGTTTGTAGTGCTAGCCAAACTGCCACACGGAATGTCAGCAGGCAGGTAGGCTGTGGCATCTGGAATTCTGGGAAGAAGTCTGATCTCCAGTGATCACGGACAGCATTTAAAAAGCTATGGGGAGGGTGGCTCCTGTGGCTCAGTGAGTAGGGCGCTGGCTCCATATACTGAGGGTGGTGGGTTTGAACCCAGCCCTGGCCAAACTGCAACAACAACAACAAAAAATAGCTGGGCGTTGTGGCAGGCACCTGTAGTCCTAGCTACCCGGGTGGCTAAGGCAAGAGAATCACCTAAGCTCAAGAGCTAGAGGTTGCTGTGAGCTATGCTGCCACAGCACTCTATCGAGGTCAACAAAGTGAGACTCTGTCTATGAATTAATTAATTAATTAATTAATTAAAAAGCTATGAGGAAAGACGAGATCTTCCAAGGAGAGAGGCTAAGGGAGGAGCAGAAGGCCCAAGGACTGAGCCCTAAGATCAGCCAACTCATAGGTGTCAGACGAGGAGAAGGTCTAGGTAAAGAGACCAAGAGAGACCCCAGAGGGCCTCCAAGAAAAAGCCACACACAGCCATGTCCTAGAAGGCAAGTCAAGAGACAGTTTCAAAATGGAAAAAGTGGTCATAGGCATCCTACTGACATTCCGCATATGGGATCTTTCACAGAAATGCAGAACAGAGTTAGCTTATTATGGAATAATCTTTGCCATGGAATTATTCCGGATCAGAGAAGGAACTGTTCTAGATTCAAAGTCAATAACAAGAAAAGGAAACTATTTCACACATAGGGCCCTGTGAGACACTTTCTTGGGGACTAGGAGCCCACCCTCAAGAAGCTGATCTAATTCAATGATCTAACTGAATTAACAAGTCACAAACAGGGCCATGCAAGAAATAACATTAGCCACCTGGGTCAAGGGCTTCTGGTCAGCCCCCAAGATCTGTTCTCCCCTCTTCTTAGTAATCAAACTCCCAAATTTTACCTGCATACATGACTGCCTGAGATAACAGAGACTACATTTCCCAGCCTCCCTTGCAGGTATGCTATGTGCCTAAATTCTGGGCAAGGGGTGATAAAAGGAAGGAGTGTGTACAATGACTCAGGAAGTAAGAAGCACAACAACAGAGGACTTATGAGCCCAGACACTGGCATGGGACTGCCTGAATTCAAATCTTGGCTCAGCCACTTCCTAGCTGTGTGACCTACACAAGTTGCTTAACCTCTCTGTGCCTTCCTTTCCTCATCTGTAAAATGGGGCTTATAATAGTAGCTACTTCATAGGGTTATATGAAAATTCACCATACTTGGAACAGTGGTCTGCACAGAGTAAAAGAGGCACAAGGGTTTGTTGCTGTTCTTATTACCAGTATTACTAATCCCAAAGGGGAGCAGAGCCCCTCTCCTGCCCTTTCTCCCTTCTTACTGGCTAAATTGTAGTCATGATGGTTGGGACTGGAGCAGGTACCTTGGTCCATGAAGTAACCTTGGAAATCAAAGCTCTACATGGCAGGCTGGGGCTAGCCAGGAACCTTTGGGGAATTGGAATAGATAAGAGTATGTCCTAAGATCAGTAGACCAAGAGTAGCAGAGGGACAATTAAGTCACACTAGCTAGCACAACCCCAGCTCAGAGTCCCAGCTGCTCAAAAAGGGAGGCAACATCTACCTGGGATTAAGGGCAGAAGAGAACGTGGGAGCCAGTCAGTTCAGTCCAGGGAGGTTCTTAATTCAACGTCAGGAGAAAGCATGGACTTGAGCAGGCAGTGGGAGCCACTGAAGGTTTGTGAGCACAGGACTGGCAGGATAAAAGCAGGCTCTGGGAGCTTAACTGATGGCAGTAAGCCAGTGAGTCAGAGGAAAGGAGACCATGCACAGGGTGGCGGTCAGGAGCCGCCCTACAAATCCAGGTAGGAGAGGGGAAAGGCTTCTCTGTGGAGGAAGAGTCACCAGACCGCAGCAACTTTTCTCTTCTGTCACCATATGCATATTTGCAAGTCACACCATATTATTTCCAAGCTCCACCTCCCACCTGGGTCTGGTCAGTTTCCTCCTGCATCCCAAGAAGTCAGCAAGGTTTCCAACCCAAGGTTACTGGCCCTGCATCCTGGAATAGACAAGGAATCTGATGCCCATGACTGTCCTGGCCTTGTGAGCCCAGGTTTGGCAGCATTGGCACACGGGCCTCCCAATGTTGAAAGCAAAGGGGCCCACAGAAAATGCCTCCACTGGGCTACAAATGGGGGAAAAACTGGATCTGTGAGCATTGGCTCTGCATCCCATGTAGGGGCTCAACTTTCAGCTCCCTCGGTGGTGAAGAATGAAATAAAACATCCACAGAAAACGGAAGGGGGATTATGGCTACACACGGCACAACTCACACTCACAGAGATGATGTTGGCTGAAAAAAGCCAGACACAGAAGCAGACAGTGCTGGATGTTTCCATTCCATAGTTTAAAAGGTGATGATCAATCTATGGTGATAGAGGTCAGAATAGTGGTTGCCGCTGTGGGTGGGGGTACTAACTGGGAAGGGCAAGAGGGAACCTTCTAGAATGACAGGGAAGTTCACTATCTTGATCTCTACAGTGGTGACAGAGGTGTAGACACATAAGAATTCATTGAGTTGTTGACATTTCGTGCACTGGACACTCTTTACTATATGTACTTTAGACCTCAAGCAAAAAGAAAAATATATAAAAAAGAAAGGGGACCCACTCAGGGAAGAAGGGGGTTTGGTACCCAGAATGAACCTTTTTCTTTTCTTGTTTTATCAAAGCCCTATGCAGAAGCGGCAGTCACTTTGCTGAGCTCCGCCAGACCTCTTTCCTGCAGTCCCTCGATTAGCGTGGCTCTCCTCGGCTGAAATGCAATTAGAGGAAAACAATGTCTGTGGCCCAGCTGCCACTGCAAAAGTGGCCAGGAAGAACAAGGGAGGATCAGGCAGGACCTACTGGGAGTTGTCAGGGGCTGCAGGGAGGAAGAGAAAACAGACCCTGGCTAGAGCTGTACCAGCCAAATATTCCCACATCCGCAACCGCATCTCTGCTGGAGCCCAGAGCAAACTGTCCTGGAGCAGGGGAGCCCAAGGCCTCGATGGTGAAGAGGAGATAGAAGCCAAGCCGCTGCTGACCCTCCAGCCACTGTGCTGAGGTGTCGACACAGGGCATGTTTAAACAGAAATGGGAGCAGCGAAGGGAAGAAGCTATAGGATGGGCAGAGGGAAGCACAACCAAGAGCAATGGCTAGAGATCAAGTGCATCTCTCACTGTAATTTCACGTGCTCCTGGCTCCTGTCTAAAGATGCTTCTGGAGCCTGGGCTTGTGCGAGAATGCAGATATCCTGTCAAGTGCCACACTGAGGCAACCCCAAATGACCCGAGGGCTCCAACTCCATTTGTCCCAGCATCTTCCATTTCAAAATGGCTGCTGCGATTTCATGGAGTCTCAGACCCCTGCTGTTCTTATCTTGCTTGTCCTAACCCCACCTGCTCCGTCCTCATCCAATCCTCACATGCCCAATATGGTTAATATTAAACTCGCTAGGTGGCTAAGGCTGAACCTAGCCATTTCAGTCATTTCATATCTAATTATTATAGATATCTCCAGATCTGTCAACCCTACAAAATCAAAATTCCATATATTGATGTCCTGGAAGGGCTCCCCTGGCCCCCCAAGCAGACCTTGAAACAAGGATTTAGGTACAGGTAGTTTATTTGGGAGGTGATCCCAAGAGTCACAAGTGAGAGAGTCAGGAAGGAGACAGGGCAAGGAGGAAAGCCAATGAATGATGGGTGCTCTATTAAGCAGGTTCCCACTGTGGGTGACTTGCTCAATCCTGCGGGGGACCCTCAGAGAGACTACAGAGCATGCCACTAGATTGTTCCCACAAGGGGCAAGGCAGTGAGTGTATATATCCACCCATCTCCATCCCTTACTGGAAGAGCTTCCCTCCCCCACCCCACCCTCACCACATACAGGCCAAACACCCTCCAAAGCCAGAGACCATCTCGGGCAGAACGCTGTGGGAAGCTACTGGCCTGGAAGAAAACAGTCTGTCATGACCTCCAGCATGGGCCAGCAAAGCACTGTCAGCACCTGCTACACACAGTCACCTACTCTCCACTGCTCCAAGATGCTAAAAGCAACTCCCACGTTTGCCCACCACATGGCAAAAAATACAAACCCAAGTCAAACTAGCTAAGACCAAAAAAAGGGAGGGCTAGAAAGTGATTTGCTGACTCTAGGGAGTCAAAGGAAAGGATCATCTTCAGGTAGAGTGGGATTCAGGGATCAAGTAGATCCAGAGTTCTGCCTTCCTCTATGGCTTGGCTCCACTCAACTCTGTAGCCTGGCAGCCTGTCAACCAAGAAATCACCAGATTCACAGCTTCCAAGGTTACCAACCTCCCCAATGGCTCTAGCAGAGCCCTGAGGAAGATTTTGATTAGCCTGGCTAGAATCACATGCTTATCTCTTAACAAATCCTGTGGTCAGGCAAATAGGACACTCTAATTGGCCAGGCCAGAGACCTATGCTTTACAACTGTGACCACAGGAGGGTGGGGCACTGTGATTGACAACCCCTAGGACTATAAGCAATGGAGAGGGATCTTTTCACAAAGAAACAGGCCCCAGGGTGGTGAATTGCCAAAGACCATGCACTTAGTCAGAAGCAAAGTCAGAACCTTGACTTAGCTGCTTTATTCCCAGACAGAGAAAGCCTGTTATCAATTAAGAAACAGGTTTAGTGCCTCTCAGGGTTCAAATTTGGCTGGATATTATTAAGCAAGAATCTTAACCTCTCTGAACCTCAGTATTTTTATCTATAAAATGGGACTAGGAGGCAGGGTACAGGGTCTCACACTTGTAATTCCAGCACTCTGGGAGACTGAGGTGGGTGGATCACTTGAGCTCAGGAGTTTGAGACCAGCATGAACAAGAGCAAGACACAGCTCTACTAAAAATAGAAAAACTAGCCAGACATTATGGCAGGTGCTTGTTGTCCCAGCTACTCAGAATATTGAGGGAAGTGGATCAGTTGAACCCAGGAGTTTGAGGTTGCTGTGAGCTATGATGATGCCACTACACTCTAACCTGCAGCAACAGAATGAGATTCTGTCTCAAGAAAAAAAAAAGAGACTCTTCAGTGAGGTCTTTAAGCCCTCTATAATTTGTTCTCTGCTGATTTAATCTTACTTCCCTTACTTCCTTACCCAGATCTCAATATCTAGTTTTATACTTTCTAGTTGTGCTTCATTTAATCTAAACTCTGTGTCTTTTAAAAAGATGTGTCCAGCTGGGCACAATGGCTCATGCCTATAATCCTAGCCCTCTGGGAGGCCCAGGTGGGAGGATCCCTAGTGCTCAGGAGTTTCAGACCATTTTGAGCAAGAACAAGACATCTCTACTAAAAAGAGAAAAATTAGCTGGGCATAGTGGCGCATACCCATAGTCCCAGCTACTTAGGAGGCTGAGGCAGGAGGATCACTTGAGCTCAAGAGTGAGGTTGTTATGAGCTATGATGCCATGGCACTCTACTCAGTGCAACAGAGTGAGATCCTGTCTCAAAAAAAAAAAAATGAGACTAATAATACCTTCCCACAGACTGTTTAAGATTAGATGACATGACCAATGGAAAATACCTGGCATGTACACCCGCAGTATTACTGCCCTACTTTAAAACCATACATCTTCTTTTTCTAGCTCCCAAGATCCTCATAAGCCAGGAAGAAAGGAAAGGTACCTGTGAAATCTTAGAACCTTTCAAATGATATTTCAAAGGACAAAGAGAGAGTTATCTATTGCTACATAATAAATTACCATAAATTTCTGCAGCTTGAAACCATACACATTTCTGTGGGTCAGGAATTTGGAAGTAGCTAGTCTCAGTGGTTCTGACCCAGGATCTCTCATGAGGTTTTAGTGAAGGTGTCAGCTGGGGCTGCAGTCATCTGAAGGCTTGACTGGGGCTGCAAGATGCCCTTCCCAGATGGCTCCCTCATGTGGCTGTCAGCAGGAGGCCTCAGTCCTCACCATGTGGGGCTCACCATAGATCACTTGAGTGCCTTCACCCCATGGCACCTGGCTTCCCTCCTGAGGGGAAAAGTATCAAAGAACATGTGAACATATCTTTTAAAGCACCATAGTGTCCAATCCAGGGCAGAGCTTTCCACCACCTATTTCCTCTCCTCTCCACACCTGTCTGGCTGGGCTTCTAACCCCGTTTCTCACTTTGTATGGGTCACATTACTCAAGAGAGCACGTTTTAGAAGCAGACCGTGGCTTGTCTCAGAAGTGGCCATATAGGTCATACAAAAGAAATGGGAAGAGCCAAGTGGCTGTAGAATATGGGTGGGGGCCCAGGGTTGGAGAGGCTAAGGCATTATACTAATGTGCCTCAGATGTCCAAGAATCCAGGGCACACTGCGACTACATTTTCTGTACTGCCCATCCAGGCATCCTCCATGCTTTCAGTTCCCATGGTTGTACTCCCACAAGTCTAAGGCTATTAAATGACCCAGTAGGTACAGTGGGCCCTGCCAAGGGGCTGGGCTCAGACTGAATGGTTTCTCTGCCAGGGACAGCCCTTACAAGGATGTCAGCTCAAAAAGGAGATGCACAGTCCAGGGGCTTCCCAAAGGTAGGCACCTGAGCAGAATGCTGCTGCCAGTGGACCCACACTGTCCTCTCTTCTGACAATTTTGGAGAGGTGATGGCCATGAGCATATCATCCCCCAGTCAAGCCAACGTGGCCAGTTCCCACTTCACCCACAGCACACAGCATATGCCCATCTGAGCAAAGAGAGGGGTTAGACAGGCCAACTTATTGCTGCATTTCCTATAATTTAACCAAAATAATCACTAGGTCTCAGGGAGCCATTTCTGGGGGCCAGGCATTCCGGGGCATCTTCTCATTTTATCCTCACAAACACCCTCTAAGGAAGGAGCTGGTATCAGCCCCATTTTACGGGGAAAGAAACTGAAGCTCAGAAAGGCAGAGTAACTCCCCACATCACACACTAAGCTCAGAGCCAGACCTTCAACCCCAGCTGTGTCCCTTGCACTAAACCACTTCTATATTATATTGCATTTAGCATATTGTTTAGGGGAGGGCTTCTTAAACTTTGTCACCAAAGGGCACTAACAGCCTCCTGGAGGTGTCAAGTTGGAGTTCAAAGTGGCACTGCAGCAAGCTGGCCGTTTCTGGGGCACCCCATGCTTGGCAGTGCCTTTCGCACCCATCTGCTTTCTATTCTACCGGGAGGCCTGCGCTTGTTTTAATAGAAAAGCAGATGATCACTTCAAATCAAATACAGTGGCTGCTCCAGGAAGCACTGCCACGTTTACCCTGTGGTTTCGTGTGCCCTGGCACCCACTCAGAGACCAGGAAGTACTGGGTCTCACAGAAGAGAACCCCCACAGGTGACTGCTACCGCCCATACAGCCTGAGTCCTGTCCAATGCCATCAAACTTCCTTCTCTTCTGTCACCCTCATCCCTGCCCTACCAGCTCTAAACTAAGGCAGGAAGGGGAAGTGAGGGCTACTTCTCCCACCTTCTGATTCACCCACTGCCCCCTCAGCCTCCTCTCCCCTCCCCCGACAAGCCCACATCAGCCCGAAACAGAACTTGACACATTCAGGAACACAGTGGTTGCAGCTGCCACAGACACCTGAGAGGAAGGGGTTAAAAACATCTTTCATCTCTCAGCAGTGCCTTTATATAGTCCATGTGTGACTCTGAATGGTTATGGCTTTATATATAGCGTGCTCTGTGCGCAGGGAGAAAACACCGTAGTTAAGGGAACAAAGGCGGTTCTAGTCTAATGACCTGCTCTTATTTGTGGGGACCATATCTCCAAAGGGCGGCCTTCAGGTGACATCTGCCATGTCGAGTGTGTGCCTGAAGAATTACACCAATAAACACTGGAAAAGCAAATACAAGAGAGGTAAGAACATGCACAAAAACAACTAAGACCGCTCATCCTGTTTATTGTTTCTGGAAAAAAGAGAAATCACACGTTTCTCTTTGGATGTTTTCACACATAGCCAAACCTTCAAATGTCAACTTCTGCAAGGTGTTTGACCTAAAAATAGTATAATTTCTGTGTCATTTGAAAAGCTGTTTAAAATGACAGTCTGAAGGCTGATTTTTCAAACACACATCTAGGATGACAAACCAAAGTTGCATTATTTAGGGACAGAGTCTTTGAAAGAAGTAAGTAGGCCTTTATTTTACTAAAATGTGCCTATTCCTGTGGGTTCTCAGGTATCTGTTTGGATTTTTTTGCCGACAGGTCTCCTTTTTGTCCCTTGGTGTTTAAAAGAAACAGGAAAAAAGAGAAGAGGGGAGGGAGGGAGGGACAGGCTTGGGGGAGGTAGAGGGAGCTGGCAGTGTGGTCCTGAGAATCCATACACCTTTGCATTGTAGGTGACAACCAGCCTCCTCACTCTGGGGCACTGAAGGGTTCACACCTGATTTACACACTGCCACATTCTCAAAAGGAGCAAAGACATGAGTTCCAACCAGGCAGACCTCGCAGGGCCAGAGGATGTCACCCTGGCAGGCAGGTAGGCAGGCCGCCAGAAGTTCAGGGTTTGTTTCGACAGCACAGGTCACTCCTGTCCACACCCCAAGCTGACGCGCCTTTACAAACACGGAGCACAGAGCGCAGTCTGTGAAGTGGTCTCATCAGAGAGCTGCTCTGTAGAAGAAACAGGGCACTGGGGACAGGTTCCAGCATGAGCTCAGAGGGACACATTTTTCCACCCACTGGAGGGACACCTCCCCACTCCCCTGGCTTGAGGCAAAGTGTGCCAGTCAGGGGCATATGGGGCTCTTCTTAACGGTCCCCACAAAGCCCTGGGAACCCCAGACTGGGAAGTGGGAGACAGAGGTTCAAATCTTACCACTGCTGGTAACTGGCTATGTGACTTGGAGCAGATCACTTAACCTTCTGAACCTTCATTTTCCAAATAGAGGACTTAGACTACTACTAATTCCAAAAGTCTTATCATTCATGTATGAATGAACAAATGAATGAATGAATGAACTGAACCAATAAGTGCATGAACAGCCTGAAATAAGGGCCCCAAGCCTAAGCCACCTCTGCCTTGCACCCAGCTACACACCTGTATCCTTTCTCACCCTCTGTAACTCCCTGAGGGCCTCTCATCCCAGAGAAGGTAAGCATTTAAAAAATGCTTCCTATGAACTGAATTCACAGGCACATTTTAAATGCTCCAGTGCCCAAACTCCCCTCCTCCCCAGCCTTGAGCATTTACCTAAGGTGGTTCTCACCACCAGTTCTCAGCTCCCGGGGTTCTGCCCTGCCTCGCCCTGTGCTTTCTGCACTGGAGCCCCAGGGAGCCCAGACACACAGGTTACTGCACCAAACCCTGGCCAAGAAACAAACCAGCCACCCTCTCCCTCCTCACACTTCACAGGTGGGTCAAGCCTGTGGGTGTATTTCAATGAGAACAACATGAAAACATGGGCGGATTCTTTTCTCTCTAAAAGAAAAAACCTGAAACAATAAGCTGAAGTAATAACAAGGCAGAATGTGGACATCTCCCCACCTCGTTTTTCCCTAAGCCTTGTCATAGCCCCCCACCCCCACCCCAGGCATGGATTGCCAAAGTCTAGATTACACTGAATGGACATTGCAATTTGCTGACGTGTCCCTTGAGACTTATTTGTTCATTCATTAAACTAAAATGCAGTGAGCCCTTCCTAGGAGTAGGGCACTGTGGAGTCTTCCTTTTGAACAAGCCTTTTAGGAAGCCTGCAGTCTAATGGGGGAGCCAAGACAAGCCCATTAATAACCGTGACACAGGGAGAAACAAGGTGAGGCAGAAACACAGGAAGTGCTGGGAAAGAAAAAAAAAGAGAACATTTGCCTATGCATGTTTGGGGCTGGAAGTGACAGTGAGGAAGACTTTACGAAGGCGGTGGCATTTCACTTGGGCACTGTAGTCTGGGCAAGATTGTACAGCGTGGCTGGGAGAAAAATCATTCTGGGCAGAGGACACTGAGTGGGGAAGGGTACAGAAGTAGGCAAATGCTAGAAGCAGGCGTCCCGGCGTCATCCACATTGTGTGTGAGTGTGCAAGGAGCAATGGCAGACAAGCCTAGCAAAGAGGACAGGAGTAGGACCCAGAAAGTCAGACTGAGGACTTTGGAGTTTATTCAGTGGATACAGGGGAACTACAGAAGGGGATTTTTGTTTTGTTTTGTTTTGTTTTTTTGACAGGGAGTGTTTAGCAGTCATTTGTCTCCTCTCAGATCCATTCCCTGCTCTTCTCTTGCTAGGCTTGGTATAGCAGGGAACTACATTTCCCAGGCTCCTTTGCAAGTGGCTTCTATCAAAGTTCAGCCAATGGAGGACACTGGTGGGAGTTCAGAGGGCCGGAGGAGAGAACAATCCTGGGTGTTTCTCCTCACTCTCTTCACCCTGGGCAACATCTCCAGCATCAATTGCTTCTACTACATCTTCTCTGGGTTTGCAACTCCTGTTTGTGGCCGCCAGCTCCCATGGCCTTTTGTCCCCCCCCCCCCCCCCGCCTTAGGAATGCTAGATGCCATTGCTAATCTCTGGGTTATCACACTATCCTCTTTTAGAGTTTCAGCTCCTCTAGCATCTATGAAGCCAGCTTCTGGGATTAAAGTCCCTGTGTTTATTTGCTTTTTTTTTTGAGACAAAGTCTCCCTCTGTCACCCTGGCTAGAGTTCAGTAATGTGATGAAAGCTCGCTGCAGCCTCAAATTCCTGGACTCAAACAATCCTCTTACCTCATCCTCCTGAGTAGCTGGGACATGCCTGGCTAATTTTTCTATTTTTTGTAGAGACTGGGTCTTGCTTTTGTTCAGTCTGGTCTCAAACTCCTGAGCTCAAGCAATCCTTCCACCTCGGCCTCCCAGAATGCTGGAATTACAGGCTCAAGCCACTGCACCCAGCCTCATTCCCTATATTTAAATACCTAGAGTGGTTTATCTTTTCTTCACTAGATCCTCACTAATACAGGGTAATTGGGTCCGATTTGGTTCCAGCAGGCTCACACTGGTTGTAAAGGGCCTCAGGCCTCATCTGACAATTTTTGCAGCCTCCCAGCAAGAGGGTGAGGAAAGCCTGAAACAGGGTGGTGGCATGAGAGCAGGAAATGCAAGGCAGTCAGAAAACCCCAAATGAGGTGATCCAGCAGGGCCACATGAAGAGAAGGGATGGGGGGAGCCAAAGAAGATGCTGACTTTCAGATTGAGTGCCCAGGGGAATGGTTGGCCCATCGACAGAGGTGGGGACAGCAAGGGAAAAGCTGTACTGGGCAGAAGCTGGACTTTTCTTTATTCTTTTTCTCCTTTTTTATTGCTTCCTCCCTCTTTCTTTAACTAATCCATGCACTCAACTGTTGGGCTTTTCCTTATTGATTTTGGATTGAGGAGATTGCAGGAGGAGACCTCTAAAGAGAGAGAGTGCCAGGTGACAGGAGAAGAGACGGTAGGAGGGACTAAGCCATGGGCAGGGGCAGGAAGGAAATTTAGAGGGGACACAGGAATGTGGAGAAAAGCCACAGGGGATGAGGGCCCAAGAGTTGGGCAGGAGCCAAGGGAATGAGGTGAGGACAGTGGGACTGGGCAAATCAGTAGTCAGGGGCCTACAGAAGCAGGGTCAGGAGCTCAGTGGAGGAAGAAGTTGTATACATGTGGTCACAGTATACACAGTGGGGGTGATGAGCACAGAGGGATATTTGACAAGAAGTCAGAAAGAAGGACTTGCTCAGGGGCAAGATAGATCTGAGCCTGCAAAATGAACCCAACAAAGAGCAAGGGCCCAAAAGTGCAAGGGTGTGTTCATTCATTAATTCACTTGATAAGAATTTATCTAGTGCTTTCATGTGGCAAATTGTCCTCTGGGGATGTAGCCAAGAATGAAAGATATGAAAAGTCTCTGCCTGCTTGGAGCACCTTGTATTTGAATAAGAGGAGATAGACAATAAACAAAAATACATCAAATATGTGGTCTTGCAGGTGATGCTAATGACTATAGAGGGGAGGAGTGCAGGAAACTAGAATGGGTGGGGAAGGGAGGTTGTGATTTAAAGAGGGTAGTTGGAGAAGGCTTCACTGGGAAGGCACCTTAAGGAGGTGAGGAAGCAAGCCATGAGGGTATCTAGAGCAGTAGTTCTCAATCTTCCTAATGCTGCAGACCTTTAATACAGTCCCAAAGGGTCATGACCCATAGGTTGAGAACCGCTGTTCTAGAGGAAGAACATGTCAGACAGATGGGGCAGCCAGTGCAAAGGCCCTGAGGTAGGACTGTGCCTGGTGTGTTCCCTGAATGACAATGAGGCCAGTGTGGCTAGGTGGGGAAGGTGTAATAGGACATGAGGTCAGATTGTCAGGGAGAGGGGCCAGATCAAGAAGGGCCTTGTCAGTCAGAGTAAAGAACATGGGCTTCTACCTAAGGAAAACAGGGAGCTATGGGAAGGTTTTGAGCAGGAGAGTGACATGATCTGACTCTGGGTAGTGACTGAGAAAGGGAGATGGATAATCTGGGGACTGGGAGGCTTTAGCAGTGAGCTGCCTTCCTATAGAAACCACTGCTACCTCAGGAGAGGGATGGCCTCCTAAGAGGAAGTGGTATGGGGACAGGACCAAGGAGCACCTCAGGCCTTTGCCATGTCTGAGGCCAGGATACAAAAGTGTACTGGAATTTATTAGCACACAGTAGGAGCCACCTATCCTCTAGATGGGCCCTAAGTCCCACAGTACAAAGTACTTCAGAGCCTCCTTAAGACCTCCCCTTGCCCTCATAGCCCTGAGCAAGGGCTTTACTTTCCACCCCCAGTGCCCACTAGAGGGGATGGGAACTATGAGCCCTCAGAATGCCTCCGTTCCCAGAAGCCCCTGCACTAAGGCCTGCCTTCACACCCCCACCCGCAGGGGTATGGAGACTCCCCAGTGGCCTATCCAAGAGGCAGCCTGTAACAGGGGATAAAACTTGATGCCCCACCCACAGCCTGGCCCCTGGAGCTATCCTATTTCCCCACAAACCCACTAGCGTTTGTGGACCTCAACATTCCTGTAATACCCCTCACTCTTTACGTGACCCGCCTCTGGAAAGGCCTTGGCTATGGTTTTTACAAGCCTTTAACCAGACCCCATTAGAGCCAAGGCAGTCAACTTCGTGGCCTTGGCTGGCTGCACGTCATTCTAGAGCCTCAGCCTAAACTCTTCCCCTCAGTCTCTTGGAGCATCCACAAGAGTATATATCTCTGTGCCCTCTCCCAGCCTAAGATAGCAATTTACTTCAGAACTCTGAGAACAACGGCAGGCCCTGGTGCCCAACAGCCCTAATTGGCAGCCATGTTAGAACTAGTGGCCCTTTCAGGAAGGGTCCATCCAAAAGCAGGCACTGACATCTCATCATGGGACATGAAGCTCTTTGCAAAAATACTGCTGCCACTCTCTGTCCTCATAACCCCAAAATCTTGGTCTCTGGGAGCCCAGATATTTTCAGTTAGGTACAAAGGGCACTGCCTTCAGCTTTAGAGTCTGTTCTTAAATCCTCTGAAACAATAAAGTTTAGTCTCCCTGCTAGCCCTATGAAAGTCGACACTTCTATACTCTACATAAAGTGGAATGTTAAAAATAATAGCTGTTGTATTGGAGTATACACTTTCAATATTCATTTTCCATGCTTCAGAATAAAATATATGACCATTAAGTCACCACAATAAGTTGAAAAACAAGATTACTGCTTTCACATCTTGTGTGAGTTGCTAATAATCTTGCTGTTATCCTGGCATTATGGTCACAAAATATTGCTTTTAAAGTTATTGGGATGCAATGTGCCCAACATGATGGTTTTATTTTTTTAAATCTATAGCAAGGAAAGATGGAGGGGGTTATGATTTTTTAGAGGGCGGGGGTGATGTCTTTTTAAGTTTTTTATAATGAAGAATTTCATACATATGCAGAAGTCCAGAGAATCATATAAGGAACACTGAGACCCCATCACCAGCTTCAACAACCAGCATCCCAGGGCCAATCCAGGATAGATTGCCCAGGAGCTGGAAAACAAGCCCCAGACAGCACGGATTTTGCTGAGATGATATTCAATACTCGTTTGGGTTAATAACATAGAGGATTATTGTTGACAATTAAGACCTCCATCTGAAGCTTTCCCTCTCTACTTGTGCAAAATTGAGAGATGAACTTCATCCTAGCCAACCCCAGGGGGCTGGGACATTGGTTACCAGACCTTCATTGCTTCTCGGACCTTTGCTGCAGCCAGAACAGAAAGTGTGTCTGCAACTTAATGAAAGTCCGAAAGGGGAGCTGGAAGGCTACTGGCAAGGCCTCGCTGCCAGGACCACCCTGGGTCCCTGCTGCCCATGGGAAAAACACTCCATTTGCAAGAAATGACCTTTCAAAAAAAGCTCACTTGATCCCCTTCATTTACTATCAGCTTAAAGTTATTCATGGGGCTTTCCACAGCCCTCAAGAGCAAGTCCGAACTGGCCTGGTATACTCCAGCTCTGACCATCTGCCTCCACACTACCCCTCCACCTTAGTGTCCCCTCAGCACCTCCCCACACACGCTGAACCAGATCCCATGACCTCTCTTCATCGGTGGCCCTTCACTCTGCAAATCTCTCCACCTGGAATGTACAAATCCCTTCCCTCTAACCATAGACAAGGTCTAACAATGAAGTACACAAACTTGCCACTGTGCATTTGTGTTGGCAGCACCGTACCAACAACTCAGTAAGATTTCATAACTTTTGTATATCAGTGTCTCCCAGTTGTGCTTGTGTTGATGTGTGGTGATGTCTTACTGAGTGTTGTTCATTATTGTTGTTGCAGATTATTGTGTGCCATCATGAGAATGTCTAATTGCTGGAATTAGGGCAATGAACAAACATTAAATTTTTGGTTAAAGTTGGCAAGAGTGAAGTAAAATCAGGAACATGTTAGTCCAAGTCTATTCAGATAATGCCATGAAAAAACCAGCAGTGTACAAATGGATTAAATGGTTTTCTGAGGGGAGAAATGAAGAGAGGTCAGGGTGGCCAGTAAGGAGCAGAACGAACAGGAACATTGCAAAACTTCATCAAATTGTGCATCAAAATTATCAGCTGACTAAAAGAAGCATAGCAGACCAAGTTAATGCCAGTAGAGAAATAGGAAAATCTTAACTGAAAATCCTGACCAACAACTTACAGCTGTTGCACCACAACAAGGCACCAGCTCACATGGAATTTGAGCTGTGATGGAATTTTTAGCCAGTAAACAAATAACTGTATTGGAATACCCTCCCTACTTACCTGTAAGGAGGCCCATGCAGCAAGAGAGGCCACAGATGGGGGCTCTGTCAACTTCCCAGCCCAATTCCCAGACATGAAAGTAAAAATGACCTCCAGATAATTCCCACTCCCGGCAAGGCAATCCACCTCCAGCCTTTGCGTCTTCTCAGCTGAGACTGCGTCACAGTGGAGCAAAAGTAACTCATCTGCTCTATCCTGTCTGAACTCCTACCACCCCCCAAGCCCATGAGCATAATAAAATTCTTACTTTATGCCCCTAAGTTTTGGAGTGGTCTGTTATGTAACAGAAACATAGTCTCAAAAGATGAGAAGAAACAGACTTGCAGAAAGCTGGGGGTAAAGAGCACAGCAAGTGCCAATGTCCTGGGGCAGGACCGGGCTTGGCCTCTCCAGAAATAGGCAGGTCCTGTGAGCCATTTGAATAGAGGGGGTTTATTCTAAGTGTATGGGAGCCATTGGAGGGTTTTAAGCAAGCCAGAAACACGATCTAATTACACCTTGCTTTAAAATGATCCTTCAACCCTCCCACATGGAGCAACTGGAAATTTCATACACTGCTGAGAGTGTAGATTCTCTAAGAAACATCATTCTGGATCCGGTAAATAGTCCAGTGTTGTCCCTCTCACCAAGTCCCCAGGAGACACTGGCTGTGAGGGGCAGGTTGCCATCCATAGCTTATCCCTGAGCTCCTTACCTGGTATTCCCAGGACCTCTCCACATCCTCTGAACTCTGAATCCCTGGGCCAGCCTGTCAATGAGGCTAAACAGGCTGCCTTCTCCTCACCTTCTCACCTTCCCTCACTCCCTCTCCCCTTTCCCTTTTCTCATCTGTAGTCCAGGTGAGCAACAGCTTTCTGCCTTCACCTTACAGCTTCATTGCTCACCTGGACTATTATATCAGCCTCCCCAAAGTGTGCCTTCTCTATCCTTACCTCATATCCATTCTCTACATAGTTGCCTGAAAGGTTTTTGTAAGTCAATTTTAATTGAAGCAAAATGTGCATAAGGGAAAGTGTGCGTGTCATAAGTGCACAGCTTGATGACATTTCACAAGGTGAATTTACACCAGTGTAACTAGCATTTAGATCAAGAAGCAAGGGAGCATGACCAGAGCTCCAGAAGCCTCCCAGGGTTACCCTGCATAGCCACAGGTAGCCAGTATTCTAGCTTCCAACATCATAAATTAATTCTGCCTGGTTTTGAACTTTATATCAATGGAACCATATATAGGATGTGCTCGTCTTAGTCTGTTCAGGCTGCTGTAACAAAATTCCACAGCCTGGGTAATTTATAAACAGTGAAATCTATTTCTCACAGTTGTGGAGCTGGGAAGTCCAAGATCAAGGTGCTAGCAGTTAGTGTCTAATGGGGGCTCGTTCTCTACTTTATAGATGGTGCCTTTTCCCTGTGCCCTCACATAACAGAAGGGACAAACAAGCGCTTTCAAGCCTCGTTTATAAGAGCATTCATTCCATCCATGGGGACTCTGCCCCCATGACCTAATCATCTCCCAAAGGCCCCCACCTTTTAATCCCATCATATGTTGGGAATTAAGTTTCAACATGTAAATTTGAGGGGGACATGAATATTCATAGCAGTGAATGCCTAGTGACACAAACCATAGCAGTGCTCTTTTGTCTCTGGTTTCTTTTGGTTAACGTGATGTTTCTGAAAATTCCCATGTTGTCCTGAAGGGCAGCACTCGGTCCATGTTCATTGCTGCATATTATCCTATTCAGTAAACATGCCATAGTTAACGGATCCAGTCTGTTGCTGGTTGCCGCCTGTATAATTTTCATGTTTTTTGTTTGCTTTACAAGTACTGCTATAATCATATATTGACGCTGAGGGAAGCATTCAAGGAGTGCTATGGTTCAAATGTTTGTCCCCTCCAAAACTCATGTTGAAATTTAATTGCCATTGTAACTGTATTATGAGGTGATCAGGCTGCGTGGGTTCTGCCCTCACGAATGGATTAATGCCACAACAAAAAGGCTTTGGGGAGTGGGCTTAACCCTCCCTTTCACTCTTCTGGCATGTGAGGAACAGGGTTCCTCCCTTTGGGAAGATGCAGCATTCAAGGTGGCATCTTGGAAGTAGAGACTGGGCTCCTACCAGACAACAAACCTGATGTGGTGAATTCTCTACTGCGTGGAAGAAGCCAGTGTAGAAAGAGTATAGGAAGGGTTTAGAGTCCAACAGCCCTACAGTCAAACCCTAACTCTGCAACTGACTAGTCATCTGATCTTGATTATTTGAACCCTCTGAGTCCATTTCTTTATCTATGAGACGAAATTACTAATTCTATCCCATTGAGTTATCCCAAGAATAGAATCATGTGTATCCTTTAGATTAGCATTTGGTCAGTGACAGAAAACCCACCAAAACTATGGCTTAAGCAAGTAAGGGATTTGTTTGCTTCAGACAAAAATAAATAGGGAGGACTAGGACAGCAGCCTAGGACTAGGACTAGTACGGCAGCCCAGCAATATCTCTAAAGACCAGCTTTCTTCTCTTTTCCTCCTCTACTATCCTCAATACACAGGCTTCTGTCCTCATGAACACAAAACAGCTGCTGTATCTTCAGGTTATCAAGTCTGCATTCCAAACAGGATGATAGGGGAGGAGGAAGAATAAAGGACTAAAGGAACATAACAACTGAAATAGCCCTTTGTCAAAAGCTCCCTCAGGGTGGTGCCTGTAGCTCAAGTGGCTAAGGTGCCAGCCACATACACCAGAGCTGGTGGGTTTGAATCCAGGCCAGGCCTGCCAAACAATGACAACTACAACCAAAAAATAGTTAGGCATTGTGGCAGGCACCTGTAGTCCCAGCTACTTGGGAGGCTGAGGCAAGAGAATCGCTTAAACCCAGGAGTTGGAGGTTGCTGTGAGCTGTGACACTATGGCACTCTACCCAGGGTGACAGCTTGAGACTCTGTCTCAAAAAAAAAAAAAAAGCTCCCTCAAAAGCTGTGCCCTGCAGCTTCCACATAAATCCAATTGGCCAGATCTTGTCATGTGGCACCACCAGCTGCAAAGGAGTCTGGGAGATCATACATTTGTGCTTTCCAGCCTCTCTAAAAGAAGAAAGTAAGGGAGTCAAAGGAGAAGGCAGTGTGTGCAGTCACTCCACAGTATCTGCCGTGTCAAATAGACCAAAACTTCAAGCACAGTTCCAATACATACAGGTTTTTGATAAATGTTTACTGAAGCTCACTTTGTAGAAGCAAACATTTCAGACAAAGTGTGGGATCCTGTGGGACCCCCACCTCTGTGGGTCACTGTGATAGCTCCTCACCCTACACTGGAATTTCCCCAGTATGTTAGATTGCAGTGTTGGAGAGGCAAGTGTGAACATCTTTGAATCTGATTCCAACCCCTCCTCTTTTTCAAGCCTGAGGTCACCAGCAGAGGTTCTGGATGCTCTGAGGGCATTGCAAAACCCCTTCCCAGTGCCCAGGGACAGCATCTAGAATCTGCTATTGCCAGCCAAGAGCTGAGGACATTTCAAGGTGCTAAGCTGTCATAGAAGGGGGCCCAGCCACAGAGAACCAGCGGGCATCTCTGAACACCCTTCCAGATCACTGCTGTTGCCTGATCTGAAACTCAGGCCCATAGAAATGACACAGTCCCCAACTAGAAGGGGTTGGCTCTCAGAACAGGGCTTCCCAACCTTCTCATATCCAAGACCCACTTTTTTTTCTTTTTTTTTCTCTTTTTTTTGGCCAGGGCTGGGTTTGAACCCACCACCTCTGGCATATGGAGCTGGCACCTTACTCCTTGATCCACAGACGCCGCCCCACTCCCTTTTTTTTTTTTTTTTTTTGAAACAAAGTCTCATTCTGTTGCCCTGGGGAGAGAACTCTCAGGGTCAAGCGATCCTCTTGCCTCAACCTCCCAAGTAGCTGAAACCACTGGCACCTGCCACAACACCCAGCTAGTTTTTCTGTTCTTAGTAGTTCTGGTCTTGTTCTTGCTCAGGCTGGTCCACCTGCCTCAGCCTCGCAAAGTGCTAGGGTTATAGGTGTGAGCCATCATGCCGGACTTCCAAGACCCACTTTTTCAAGGTCCAAAATGTTCTCCTGCTTGCCACACTTTTAGTATTTGTTAAAAATGATGCATAATGACATAAATCAAGTCAGGATTCTGGAAGACTTGGTAATGACATATTTTACTCATTATAGCAACATTAGAGACATTTGGAAAATGGTCGTATTTCTACATGCAAGACATGTTTATGCAGCCTACATATGTACAGACTGCCTGGCCCAGATATGGATTTGAGGACCCCTTGCTCTAAGCAGATAGACTAGTCACTGAGTAACAGAAGTCAGCAGCCAGGGAGTCCCAGGAGGTATGTGTGGCAGCAGGAGAGGGTTGAAGGCTGCCCCTAAGACAGGCTCTGTGCTCTCAGAGAGAAACCAATGCTTTGGGAGGCTGCAGTGAGCACTCATGTTGGAGAAAATGTCCTCCCAAAGCCCTCTCAGGAAAGGTGTAAGATTGCATTTAATATGTCAATAAAGGTCAGAGACCAAATAATAAGACCGTGGCATGCTGCATATTGTAGCCACTTGACTAATGAGCATCACCTTCTCCAAAATGTTCTGCCCTCACCCTTCTGTCTTCTGCCCTTCCAAACCAGTGGGGCAGCCTGAGGAAAGTCAGCTCTTCCAAACTGAGCAGTGTGAGATGACTCTGGGAAGGACGGTGTGTGTTGAGATCATCTCAGCTCTTTGTCTTCTGGAAATTGGGATGGCTGTTGCTTCCCTCCTCTCTAGACTGGGTCATTTCCTGGGCCTACGGCTCAGACAAGCTTCCATACTAGGGCAGGCTTCTTCCTCTTCTACTCAGAGCAGCTGGGGCCAAATTAGGCCTGGCCATTGAGCCACAGCAAGGGATAACCAGGTAACTATGAGGGGAGCAAAAAAATAAAAAACCCAATATACACACCCATCAACCACCCAGAAGCCCCTTTGCCTGTTTATTTTGTTGTTATTGTTTTTAGAGGTGGGGTCTTGCTCTGTTGTCCAGGCTGGAGTGTAGTGCAGGATTATAGCTCATTGCAGCCTCCAACCCCTGGGCTAAAGCCATCCTCCTGCCTCGGCCTCCCAAATACCTGGGACTATAATCCTGCCACCATGCCCAGTTGCCATTGCACATTTAAATGCAGCTGAGAAAGACTGGCACGGTGACTCACACCTGTAATCCCAGCACTCTGGGAGGCCCAGGCAGGTGGATCACCTGAGCTCACCAGTTCAAGACCAGCCTGAGCAAAAGTGAGACCCCCCATCTCTAAAAATAGTCAGGTGGGGTGGCGCCTGTGGCTCAAAGGAGTAGGGCGCTGGTCCCATGTACCAGAGGTGGCACATTCAAACCCAGCCCTGGCCAAAAACTGCAAAAATAAAAAAAATAAAATAAAAATAGTCAGGTGTTGTATCGGGCACCTATAGACCCAGCTACTCGGGAGGCTGAGGCAGGGATCACTTGAGCCCAAGAGTTTGGGGTTACTGTGAGACACTTTAGCCAGGATAACGTCACGGCACTCTAGCCAGGGTGACAGAGTAAGAGACTCTGTCTTAAAAAAAAAAAGGGAGAGAGAGAGAGAGAAATAAAATATGTCCGTAAAAGCACCTACATCAGAATGTTCGTAGAAACTATAATTGTAATAGCTCCAAACTGGTGTCAACTCAAATATCCATCCACTGGCAAACAGATAAATTGTGGCCTAGCTGTATAATGGATTACTACTCAGCAAGATAAAAGAGTCCCAGCTACTTGGGAGGCTGAGGCAAGAGAATGCTTGAGCCCAAGAATTTAAGATTGCTGTGAGCTATGACTGCCACAGCACTCTACCCAAGGTGACAGAGTAAGACTCTGGTCTCAAAAAAAAAAAATGCAGGTGTGTCTCAAAACACAGAGATCCCTCTGTGTCCTGTCCTCACTCTGGTCCAAACCTGACAGATCCCTCCACAACCAGTCTTCCTTGTCCTTCCCCAAACTCTTCTCTTGAAGTTACCATAAAAGTACAACCTGGCTCAGCACCTGTAGCTCAGCAGCTAGGGCGCCAGCCACATACACTGGACCTGGCAGATTCAAACCTGGCCCAGGTCTGCCAAACCTCAACAACTACAACCAAAAAAAAAAAAAAATAGCCAGGTGTTGTGGTGGGCACCTGTAGTCCCAGCTACTTGGGAGGCTGAGGCAAGAGAATCGTTTGAGCCCAGGAGTTTGAGGTTGCTGTGAGCTGTTATGCCATGGCACTCTATGGAGGGTGACATAGTGAAACTCTGAGAAAGAAAGAAGAGGGGAGGGGAAAAGAAAAGAAGGAAGGGGAAGAAGAGGAGGAATGGGAGGAAGGGAGGGAGGGGGAAAGAGAGAAAGGAAAGGAAAGAAAGAAAGAGTACAACCTGCTTTCTGGCTTAAAACGTTTTTGTGGAGTCTCTCTGACAATGCCCTAGATTGAAGAGGGCCCGAGACTTCCTTTCTGCATCTTTCTCCTGGTCTCCCCATCCTGCGTCAGAACTTGTGCCACCTCTCCAGTCTAGAAAGCCTTTCCCCATAGTGCACATCTAGTTAACCCCTTCTTTTCCCTTCCAATTTCAGTTCAAATGTGGCCTCTGCAGGACAGTCTTCTCTGACAGATGCCTGGGATCAACACCTCAGACTAATTCTCTATAGTCTCTCCAAGGCCTCCTCACCCTCTCCACCTCCCCTACACACACACACACACACACACATCCCACCAACCTCACATCCCCATGTCACAGCTCCATGGCAGATGGCAAGTTCTACATTCCTAGGTCACCTGGTAACTGTCTCCCTCCAGCAGTCAGCTCGAGGAGCACAGGTTTGGGGTATAGCCCTGGTGCCAGTAAAGGCTTCTACATGGTAAGTGCTCAGTAAACATTTACTGAGGGAATAAAGGTAGAAATAAAAATGCATTCATTTTCAATTACTTTTCCTATTTTCAAAAAGTAATATGGAAGTTCCTTTACAAAATGTGAAAAAAAATAAATCAAGCATATTTCCAGAGATAAACACTCATAAGACTTTTATGCCTCTCTTTCTAGTCTTTCTCTACAAAACTTTTTATTGTATAAAACTGAGATACTGGGGTGGCACCTGTGGCTCAAAGGAGTAGGCACCAGCCCCATATGCCCTGGTTCAAACCCAGCCCTGGCCAAAAACCGCAAAAAAAAAAAAAAAAAAAACTGAGATACTGGCAGGGGCAAGGTGGTTCACACCTGTAATCCCAGCACTCTGGGAGGCCAAGGCAGGTGGAAGGCCTGAGCTCAGGAGTTCAAGACCAGTGTGAGCAAGAGTGAGACACCACCTCCCTACTAAAAATAGAAAAACTAGCCAGGTGTTGTGGTGGGCACCTGTAGGCCCAGCTACTTGGGAAGTTGAGGCAAGAGGATCACTTGATCCCCAAGAGTTTGAGGTTGCTATGACATTGCATGACACCATGACACTCTACTGAGAACAACAGAGTTTGACTCTGCCTCAAAAAAAACCCTATTTAATATATAGTACAGAGCATTATAAAACAATGATTTTTCAAAAACATGAATGTACCACTCTATTCTTTTTTTCAGTCACTTTTTTTTTCCAATTTAACAATAGCATGCGACCACTGTAGAAAATTTGGGTATTACAAAAAGAAAAAACGAAAAGCGTAAAAAAAAAAAAAAACCATAAATGACCTATAATTGCACACCGAGGGTTTTCTACAGGTAACTTGCCCTGTGTTTTCTTTCAATATTTTTTCCATGCATGAATTTTACTACATTTATCTCTGATAAAATCACAATAAATTTCCAGGTGATTCCCACCCAGAAAGGGGAAAAGGTGTTTGTGGTGAGGTTTTACTTGAGTCCCTCTGCTTAGGGTGAAGGGTGTCCTCTGGGGTAAATTAGCCACTTTAGGAATAATTGGGGGTAGTTTATTCTGCCTCAGCCCACATCCCTCACCGCCACCCACCCTTGGCCCCAGGACCTTTTGTTTGCTCCAGGCCTCCCCTGAAGCCACCAAGACCCAGTGTGCTTTTATGACTGGATCCCTTTCAAACCTACCACCCCAGCAGGTTTTCTTGGTTTTTTTTGTTTTTTGTTTCTGGGGGTTTTTTGTTTGTTTGTTTGTTTCTTTTTGAGACACAGTCTCACTATGTTGCCCTGAGTAGAGTACTGTGGTGTCGCAGCTCACAGCAACCTCAAACTCTTGGGCTTAAGCGATTTTCTTGCCTCAGCCTCCCAAGCAGCTGAGAGTACAGGCGCCCATCACAATGCCTGGCTATTTTTTGGTTGAGTTGTCATTGTCGTTTAGCAGGCCTGGGCTGGGTTCAAACCCGCCAGCCCCAGTATATGTGGCCAGCACCCTAACCACTGAGCTATGGGTGCTGAGCCCCCGCAGATTTTTCTTAACAAGGCCAAATTTAGTTGTCCAATCGGGAACCCAAGCTACTCACCCCCTTCTGCCCAGAGCCCACCCCCCACCACTCCTTCAAGCCACAGGGCCCTTACAAGGGGGTTGCAGGGCTTTGATAAAATGGACCCAGCCCCTGGAGTTAGGTCTGAAACCTCACCTCTCTGAATTGCGGGTTCACAAGACGCAGTCATAAACAGGAAGCATTTCCACATGCCTAGCAGAAAGGCAGGCCAGGCTGCTAGATGGATTTAAGTCTGAAAAATAAAGAGGGGGCGCACCTGCGGCTCAAAGGAGTAGGGTGCTGGCCCCATGTTCTGGGCATGGTGGGTTCAAACCTGGCCCAGCCAAAACAGCAAAAAAAAATAAAAATAAAAAATAAAGAGGCTCTGGGTGGGTGCTGGGGCCACCTCAGTCAGGCGCTGTCAATCTTCAGGGATTCGGTTGTAGACTTGGTGGTCAGGTGAAGGCACACTGTTAATGGCATTCAGCTCAGCTGGCAGGCAGAGAGCAGTATAGGCAGACATCCCCCCTCCAACCCTGTGGCAGAGGGTAGCTAGGCAGTGGGGACATCCAGATCTGCTGGGAATGAGGGTCACCCCAACCCTGAGAGCCCTGACTGAGTCCTCAAGGGCAGGAAACGGGCCCTCAGCCTAGAGCTGAAGGGAAAAGCCATCGGCAGCTTGCCCATGCCAAGAAAGGCTGTCCCAAAGTCAGGCCTCCAGAAAACGCTTTCCTGAAGTAATATAACACAGGAAAAATGAATTTCCCGGTCCGGCGGGCCGCTTCTAGAACTATGCCTCTCCGGAAGTAATGTTTCTGGGAGAGTTCTGCTCACCCCCAAGTGCAGTCAGGTGAGAGTAGGTAGGTTGAGGTGAAGAAGTGGGGCATCCTGGAAGAGCTGGTAGGGAAGGTTCTGAAGGGGGCTTCCCACAATGAAGGGCGGAACACCAGTTCTGCCACCTCTGGTCAAATTCTATCCAATCAGCATGATCCAGATTTGCAACTAGCACCTTTCTGAACCCACTCAGAGTGCAGAATCAGTGAATGAAAACTGCAAAAGACTGTCAGCATCACTAGGCGTTTCCCAAAGTGTGCCTTGTGAGATTCAGGCGGATAAGTAACTAATGGCATTCCTCAGCCAGGTGACTTTGGGAAACACGGCATGGTAGAGCACCTTTTTGGCCCTAATTCTTCTTTTTTTTTTTTTAATTGAGACAGAGTCTCACTTTGTGGCCCTTGGTAGAGTGCTGTGGCATCATAGCTCACAGTAACCTCCAACACTTGGGCTTAAGTGATTCTCTTGCCTCAGCCTCCCAAATAGCTGAGACTACAGGCACCTGCCACAAGGCTCAGCTTTTTTTTTTTTTGGTAGAGATGGGGTCTCACTCTGGCTCAGGCTGGTCTCGAACCTCTGAGCTCAGGGCAATTCACCCACCTCAGCCTCCCAGAGTGCTAGGATTACAGGCATGAGCCACCATGCCCAGCAAGGTGGCTCTAATTCTTTACCCTATCCGAAATCCACACCCTCTGCCAGGGAACTTGGCAGTGCCCTCTCATCATGGACAGGGTGACCTTGACACTTGATACTGCCATATGATGGCCAGTACGATGATACCAGACATGAGGGAACCAGAGGCTTGCAATGAGCTGGTATTTTGGGTCTGGCTCTCTTGAGCCTCTGCCATCACCATGAGTGCATGCCCAGGTGGCTGCTGGAGGACAGATGGAACAGAACAGACCTGCCTTAGTCCCAACTAGGAGTAACTTAGACAGACCTCTAGCCATGTGAGTGTGCCTAGCCAAGATAGTAGAGCCACCCAGCCAAACCGCAGGTGACTCTAGACATGTAAGCAATAAATAGGCATTGTTGTAGGGCCTGAGGGTTTGGGGATATTTGTAGCATTGTTGAAGCAAAAGACAACTGAGACCACATTGCATACCATAACTCTCCATGAGGAAAGTCCCAATGCGCATTAGCATATTAAAGGCCCTGAGAAGTCTAGTAATAGAGAAGCCTGTATAATTTTACTGACCCCAGCATTTTCCAAACCCATTTGTTCATAGAACCCTTTCCCCCCTCCTAGTAACACCTTAAGGAAGTAGTTAGTGTTCAGAGGACTGGATAGCAAGAAATCCTAATGAAGTCCCATCCTTCATTTTATAAATGAGGGAAGTGAATCCAGAAAAGGGGCTCTCCTGGCTTCTGACCACAGTGTCTTCTCTTTGGTGACACTGCCATTTGCTCTAGGCAGCACTGCTATGTCCCTTTATCAAGCTGAGGTCTGAATCACACAACTTTGAGTTTGCCTATTTACCATGTTAGTTTCTAATTCTACAGGAAAGTTTTATTGAACACCTACTATGTCCAAGGTACTGTGCAGGGCACCAGGAACACCAGGAAGATACAGTCCTTACCTGTAAATGGTTCACACAGTCTAGTGGTGGAAGAAAACAAAGAAAAAGGTGGTGGCAATCTAATGTGAGAAGCACTAGGATGGGAGGCTTTGGGTACTATGTGGCACAAAGGATGGGGAGGTGAGGAGGTGACACATATCAGAGAAAGCTTTGTGGAAGAGGCAACATCTGAACTGAGTCTTGAAGAACAAGTAGAGGTCACCTACATAAGAAAGATGAGATAGGATGAGACAGGGTGGGGTGAGGGATGGAGAAGAAGTTGGAGGCATGGAGAGAAAAAGCATGCATGAGCAGAACTGTCTGGGGTCAGGGGTCAGCTGCAGAGAATAGAATCCACTCCAGCCAGTTGAAACAGAAAGAGATTCCTTGTGGGATATTAAGAGGCTAACAGGATTATTTGAAGGGCTAAAGAGACCCATTCAATGCTTAGCTTCCAGGAAAGTCTCCCAAAGCCGCACCACAGAACTGAGCTGTCACCATCAGGAAGCCATTATGCAACTGAAAGCTACCCTTGCCAGCTTGAAAACCATGTAGCCTCAGCCATGACCCATTTGGAAAAAAAAAATGTGTTTCTTGATCTTTAACTGAGATCCAAAGTCCAGTTTTACACAAGAATATCTGATTGGTTGAACACCTCACACCTGGAATCCTAGCTGCAAGGGAATCTGAGAAATGTCCTCGTTAGCTGCATAAAAGAGGTTAAGGTGTATGCTAAACATCAAACCACCATATCCTTCTCAAAAGCATACTTTAAGGAAAACAAGTTCAGCATGAATTTAGGGCTCATCATTGCAGAAATATTCTCAGCTCTTAGGGCTTCTTTTTTCTGTCTCCCTCCTGGCACCCCCCCTCCTACTTCTGGGCATTCCATAGGCACTCATTAAAGACCTCAGAAAAAGCCCGAGCTTATTAACCAACCTCCTCTCTACTTGATCTCTAGGGTGGGCAGGTATCAAGATGAATAAAGGCAACCTTTTTTTTTAAGTCTTGCCTGGAATAAATTGCTGCTTTCTTGAACACACAGAAGGCTCTATTATTATGAAGGTGTTCTGTATTATTACTGAGAACAATTATTCAGAAGCCAGAAGCCTAGAGCTGACTAGGTTATATTCTCTGAGGAGAAATTCCAGAAACCATTACTCATTAACTTTTTTGCTTGTGAAAAGAACCTTTTCCTTTTTCCACATGGTTTTCCACCCCAAGGAAGAACTTGACCCTCCATGTTCAAACTGCAGGGGCAAACGAAAAGAAGCAACCACCGTCCAGCACTCAAACCCAGCAGGCAGACCCTGGACGGGGCCTCTTTGGAGTACTCCACACAGAGGACCCTGGGAAAGAAGCTTCCACTTGGGGTTACTGAACAAGTGTCTTTCTGGAGAAATCCTATGAGCACTCCTAATGTGTGACTCCCAGTCTGCCCAGGCCTCCCTGGCAGAAACAGGTCAGGTAACATGATACTTTCCTCACTGTCCAACCACTCACACTCTGCCCTGATATCAGGAAGGCAGCACCCCTGGAATCAGACATCTGTCCAAACCCCACAGGAGGCGCGGGAGGCCTAATTAATTAATGTCTGTGGAGCACCTGTACAGCCTCAAATGAGAGGTGTGAGGCGACCACAAGCCCAATTAATTACCTAGGCTTGGAGGCTTCCAGCCCTATCTCCTCTTTCATTTCAGTTAGCTTGCCCTATGTCAGGGTAAAGTCAGGAACTGAGGGACTACTGAATGGAAGAAGGCAGCTGAGCGACCCCGGGTAGAGCCTCAGCTCCCCATGTGGGGGGCTGCCAGCTCCTGGAGTCACTGGAGATTTTCTGTATATAACCATTTCCCTCAGAGTATATGACTTTCTCCCTCCACATGTAGGCCTTTTTCTCAAAGTGAGATACTAGCAACAAGCAGAGACACCTAAAACTCTGGCTCTGCTTTAAAGTGGACTAGATCTCTCGTGAATGTCTGCTAAGTCCAACCAATTCCAAAGGCCATATTTAAATTCACCACCGTCAAATGCAGATTCCAATGTACATCTATTTCTCTACTCCTGATCTTTATTTTTCTTTCTCACTCTCCACTATCACCCCCTGGGGAGGGGGAGGAAAAGGAAAAAATGTCCATACAGAAGGACACAGTTTTATTACAGCAAAGTGAACGCATGGTCATCCATAAATGGAGTGTGGAAAACGGGGCTATTTCACATTTGGTTCCTTGTACATTTTATTGCATAAGAGATCTTTGGCTGTTTACTCTTTCAGTTCCAAGCGCAGGTTTTAGCCAGCCCAGCTCCCTGGACTTTCAGTTCAAGGTTTCCCTGGCCTCTCTTTGTTCACAGGCCACCAGAGCTAAGCAGGCCTAGCCGCTAACACAGCTGACACACAGGAGCACATGGAGAGGCTGGGGCAGCGTGCAAGGTCAAGGTCTATGGGGCCAGGGCCTGCAGGACCAAAGTCTGCCTGGTCAGGGGCTACATGGCCCAGGCTTGCACGGCCAAGTTCTGTCTGGCCAAGGTCTATGTAAATAGAGTCTGTGTGACATGGCCATTGCCACCCCCTTAACCAATCTGAGGCCTCCTGACCCAGAAGAGAGATCTGGTGCTCCGGCAAACAAAGCTGTAAGGTGGCAGGAACGGCGACCATGCTGG
Source organism: Galago senegalensis (assembly GCA_963575145.1). Taxonomy (NCBI): domain Eukaryota; kingdom Metazoa; phylum Chordata; class Mammalia; order Primates; family Galagidae; genus Galago; species Galago senegalensis. The sequence continues at coordinate 1,754 of CAUYTI010109652.1, read as the reverse complement.
GTAAGTGTTGGGCTCTATCTGAGTGCCCCCAGGAAGTAATGACTCCCAGAAGGACTCCCAGCCCCCCTTTTCTTTAAGCAAGAAACCTTCCTAGGGGCCCCCAATGAGGAGGCAGTTTCCTACACCCCAGCCCTGTGGTCCATTCCACCTCTAGTATCCACTTCCTGCTTTTCCCTCTACCCCTGGCAGCTTTCCAGTGGACCCGGAGGACCCTGATGAGCAAGGAGCTGTGTGCACAGTGGCCCAGGCCTGCAACCTGCCTCTCTGGGTGACAACAGAGTGTTGTTTTCCTTACCTTCCCTGACCTTAGAGTGCAGGGGGCTCTGGCCACATTGCTCAGGCAGGGGAAGGACCTGAGGCCTGCCAGACTCCCAGGCTGGGGAGAGAACACGGAGAAAGGAACTGTCAGCCTTCATTATTAATACCTAGCGTTAATATTTAATGTCAGAAAACTGCAGCTCCCTCTCTGCACCGTCATCAGACCTGCCCGGGTCACACCAAGCAGAACTCTTCCAACTCAGCACCCCCCGTAGTTCCGTGCCAAGACCAGCAAAGCAGTTTGGATTTACTTGAAATATTAGATGCAAAATGAATTCTAAACACAGAAAACTCAAGTTAAATAAGATTGAAATTATTGTATTGCTTTCGCAATCAGCCCTATTCTTTAAATGTCTCCAATACTCTGCATTCAAGTGCTAGAAAATTTAGAAATGGGGCAATGTGTAAGTGCAACTCTTAATAGAGGAAGGTTTTTATCCCTCTGAGTATTTTGTGTGTTGTTTTGTGTGTTAATCAGCAGCGGCAGCAGTATGGTGTGGATGCAGCCAACAAACCCCAAAGCATCTGATGGACATCCCAAGATGGATCTGCGATATTAAAACAACAGTAATATCTACCACTTAAGCAATCAACTAATTCTTACCTATCAAAACCAACTGGTTTCTCAACCTTGGCACTATTAGCATCTGGGGAGGGACGCTCCATCATTACACATTCCTGCCCACTAACCCCAGAACAGCCCCCTGACATTGTGACCACTTAAACATAAGGCCCCATTTCCAAATGCCACTGGGTGGTGAGCAGTGCAGCTCAGAGTGGGAATCCCTGATCTGGGCACATTGGGCTACCAGGGTGGAGTCTTTGGCAGGCACAGGGGTAGGTGTAAAGATAAACTCGAGAATAACCAAAACACAATGCAAGACCAGCAGATCGAGGTCATCCTCAAGCTGAGGTGCTTGGGAAGATGGCAGGGTCTGAGGCTTGCCTCCCAAAAGTGAGCGAAGTCGTATTCTACCCCCACCCTAGCCATCCCCGTCCCTACCCCCACCCCAACCCCCCAGGGCAGCAGCCTCCTCCCCTCTCAGATTGGAGTAGGCTGCCACCTTCATTTGCAGTGGGGAGTAACCACTGCTTGCAAATCTTTCATCTTTAGACTTCAAAGAACAGCCCCCCAAAAAGGCCCAGGGCACAATTTTCCAGGATCCAGAAAACTGGATGACTCACCTGGGCTGGCCCAGCCTGAGGTCCCAGGTTGTGTCTTTCCTCTGGCTTGAACCACACCTACCAGGCCTCACCTTGCCACCAGCTCATGACAGGCATTCTTTTTTTTTTTTTTTTTTTGAGACGGAGCCTCAAGCTATCCCCCTGGGTAGAGTGCCGTGGCATCATGCTCACAGCAACCTCCAACTCCTGGGCTCAAGCGAGTCTCCTGCCTCTGCCTCCCAAGTAGCTGGGACTACAGGCGCCCACCACAA
>CAUYTI010109651.1:0-16362 GCA_963575145.1 Galago senegalensis | reverse complement strand
GAAAACCGTATATTCCCTTCTTGTTCTCCAGCCCATTCGTGCATTCTTTCCAAAAATCGGGACTTTTTTAAAATGCTGCAGGACGCGGACAAATTGTTGAAAAGCGGGACTGTTCCACCAAAATCAGGATGTCTGGTCACCCTACTATAAAGAGAACTACAAAACCTGAGAGAAGAAATAGCAGTAGATGTGGACAAATGGAAGAACATGCCATGTTCATTGCTTGGAAGAATCAACATGTTAAAATAGATTTAATGCAATACTCATCAAAGCACCAATGTCACACTTTAAGGATCTTGAAAAAATAGTACTTTGAATCATTTGGAATCAGAAAAAAAAAATCCAAATAGAAAATACAGTTGTTAGAAATAAAAACAATTCTGGAAGCATCATGTTGCCAGACTTCAGGTGATATTACAGGCCTACAGTGATCAAAACTGCATGGTACTTATACAAAAATTGAGGTACAGATCTAGTTAATGGGATAGAGAATCTAGAGATGAACCCAGACACATGTTATCATTTCATATTTGATAAGCCTAACAAAAATATGCAATGGGGAAAAGAACCCTTATTTAACAAATGGATGCTGGAAGAACTATCCACAAGCAGAAGACTGAAACTGGACCCGCACTACTTACCATTGCCAAAAATTGATTCTTGCTGGATAAAAGATTTAAGTTTAAGACATGAAACAATAGAAATTCTAGAAGAGAGTGTGGGGAACACACTTGAAGATATTGGCCTGAGGAAAAAAACCTTATGAGGAAGACCCTCCTCCCAGCAATTTCAGCAACACCAAAAATAAATAACTGGGACTTGATCAAGCTAAAAAGCTTTTGCACAGCCAAGAGTACCACAAATAGAGCAAATAGACCTCAAAATGGAAGAAAATTTTTGCATGTTATGAATCTGACAAAGGCCTGATAATGAGAATTTACAGAGAACTCAAATTAAACAATAAGAAAAGTTCAAACAACCCTCTCTGCAAGTAGGCAAGAGATTTGAATAGAAACTTTTCCAAAGGTGACAGATGAATGGCCAACAAAAACATGAAAAAAATGCTCAGTGTCCTTAATTATTACAGAAATGCAAATCAAATCCACTCTCAGATATCACTTAACCCCAGCAAGATTAGCCCACATCACAAAGTCCCAAAACATTGGGATGGACATGGAAAGAAGGGAACACTTCTACACTGCTGGTGGAAGTGCAAACTAATACAGCAATTTTTGGAGAGAATTATGGAAAAGCCTCAAAGATCTAAATGTAGACCTTCCATTTGACCCTACTATCCCATTATTAAGTATCTGCCCAGAAGAACAAAAATCATTTTATAACAAAGACTTTTGCACTAGAATGTTTATTGCAGCTCAATTCATAATTGCCAAGTCATGGAAGCAACTTAAGTGCCCATCAACCCATGAATGGATCAACAAACCCTGGTATATGTATACCAATATTATTCAGCTGTTAAAAAGATGGAGGGTGACACCAGTGGCTCAAAGGAGTAGAGTGCTGGCCCTATATGCCAGAGATGGTGGGTTCCAACCCACCCCTGGCCAAGAAGTCCAAACAAACAAACAAAAATGGAGACTTTACATCTTTTACATTCACCTGGATGAACTTGAAATACATTTTTCTTAGTAATGTATCACAAGAATGGAAAAATTAATATACAATGTACTGTATACTAATATGAAATTAATACAGGAACAATTACATGTTCCTAAGAACAATAAAACACTATTATAGTCCAGTTTGGGGGTAGAGGAAAGTGGGAGGGGTATGTAGGGGGGACCTATGGCAGAAGGAGGGAGGGCTTAAGGCAGGATCTCACATAATGCACATGCTGTGAGGGTGTATAACACACCCTCTGGTTGAGAGGCTCTTCTACAAATGGAACTTTACCTTGGAAGTGAAAAAAATGTAATCCAATAATTGTACACTCATATTAATTTGAAAAATAAAATAATACTCAAAAATAAAACTAAAGCAACCAAGTTGAGAAGCAAATCAAGGACACAATTCCCTTCACAGTAGCTTTAAAGAAAAGGAAACACCTAAGAATATATCTAACAAAGGAAGTGAAGGATCTCTACAGAGAGAATCATAAAACTCTGAGAAAAGAAATAGCAAAGGAAATTAATAAATGGAAGAATATACTGTGCTTCTGGTTGGGAAGAATCAGAATCGTTAAAATATTTATACTGCCTAAAGCAATCTGTAGATTTAATTCAATTCTCATTAAAATGCAAACATCATACTTTGAAGGTCTCATAAAAATAGTTTTTCATTGTATATGTAAACAGAAAAAAATACAGTACCGCCATGGTAATTCTTAATAATAAAAATAAGTCTGGAGGCATCACTCTACTAGAGTTTAGGTTGTACCACACATCTATAGTGGTCAAAACATCATGGTATTGGCACAAAAAGAGAGACATAGATCTATGGAATAGATCAGAAAACCTAGATATGAAACCAGCCTTGTATCACTATTTAATCTTTGATGAGCCAAACAAAACATATGCTGGGTAAAAGATTCCCTATTCAACAAATGACATTGGGGGACCTAGATAACCACATGTAAAAGATTGAATTAGAATCTGCATTTCTCACTTCTTACAAAAATTTCTCATAGTATATAAAATATTTAAATCTAAAATATGAAATGATAAAAATTCTAGAAGAAAATGTGGGATAACTCTTATTGTTCTCACCCTGGGGAAAGATTTTATGAAGAAGACCCCACTGGCAATGTTATGAAGAAGACCCCACTGGGGTTCTCTCACCTAGCAAGCACAAGTTAGGGGCAAATAGCACCCTTCCTGGGGGAAGAGCACAACTGCCACTTGCACTTTACTTAACAAATGCAAACAACATAACCTAATCTTCTGCACCCACATACTAAACTGAAATTTTTTAAAAAGGAAAATGTCTAAAAACATTAGATGCTTCCAAGGATTCAGAGAGACAGGAATGCTATATGTGGGTCATTTAGAAACTTTTGAGATACACAAAAATCAAAAAATTGAAAAGTCCATTCAGACAGAAATAAATGATACCCTCCCAGAAACTCCATTTAGTAAAGCAAGCTGAAACTTGCACAGGTGAATAAGAAAAGAAACTGTCAACTAAAAAATCAAGAAATGTAAAATCTGAATGGATGGAAACAAATGAAACCGTCCCACAGCACCAATAACCTGAGTAAGTTGAAACTGCACAGGTGTATCAGAAAGAATGCCATGGACTGTGTTCTTGGAAGTGAAATAATGGACCATAATACAGTCTATCTCAAAACATTCATAGTGGTCCACATATGCTGTGGGTTGGATTGCAAACTAGTAAAACTTCTATGGAAAACAGTGTGGAGATTCCTCAATGAACTAAAAGTAGACCTACCATTTGATCTAGTAGACCCACGATGGTATTTGCCTAAAGGAAAAATGTCATTTTATTCAAAAGTCACTGTACTCAAATGTTTATTAGAGCAAAATTAACAATTGCAAAGATGTGGTAACCACCCAAGTGCCCCTCAATTTACAAGTGCATTAAGTAAATGTGGTATATGTATACCATGGAATATTACGAAATCACAAAAATGGATGACTTATTGCCTTCTGCCTTTAGATACTTCATTATCCTAAATGTAGTATCTAAAGAATTGGAAAAAAAAACCAGCATACTCACTATTAACTTAGAACTAACTGATCAGCAAACTTATATAGAGGGTAGTAAAACTCCATGGAATTCAATCAGGTAAGAGGTGTGAAGAGGAGATGAGCAAAAACCTACCTAACAGGTACAATGAACCCTATCTGGGTAACAGAAACACCTACAACATTGACTCAAGAATTACAAAAGCAATCCATGTAATCAAAAACATTTGTACATTTGTACCCCTGTAATATTTTAAAATGTGAACAAAAATGTGAAGAAAATAGAGCTTTCTTTAACAATTTTCAAAATCTAGCAAAAATGAGGTAAAAGGGAGAGAGGAACTTTAGCAGAGAGTAATGTAGGGATTGACTGACAAAAAGTCTCCTGAAAAGTTCTAATATTAAGATATATAGAATGTTTTTACTTCAAAAAAAATGTGCCTTTGAGGGACAACTCCGATAAATTTTCAAAGTTGATCTATGATATTTATGATGTTTAGATATTAGATACCTACTGGGGTATTTTAAATATTTTATGGGTTTTTTAGCATATATTTCCTTTCATTCAGATTTTGAAAACATTAGAGCTTAAGAATGTATTTGCTTTTAATTATATAGTACCTAAAAATCTGTTCATATTTCATATTGTGTTTATTTCAGTTTTTGTCAATTTTCTTCAAGATTGTATAGACTAATAGATCCACTACTCATATATATTTTTAAATAGCAAGCTCTGATTTATTAGCTGTATTGTTTATTGCTTTTCCTTATGATTCATATATTTCCTTTATTAATAATCTATTTCTTTTTCATTTGGATTTATTTGTGCTCCTTTTGCTTATATTGATATTTTTGCATTGGGTGCTCATGCTACTTATTATTTTTTACCTTTCAAATTTCAAAATATTAAGGTAGCACAAATGTTTTTGTTACATGGATAGCTTCTGTAATGCATAAGTCAGTGACATTAGTGTACCCTTAACCCAAATAATGGTTGCTGTACCTGCTAGGTGCATTTTTACTACTCCCAACTCCCTTTCTTTCTTTCTTTTTTTTTTTTTGATACAGAGTCTCACTATGTCGCCCTCAGTAGAGTGCTGTGGTGTCACAGCTCACAGCAACCTGAAATCCTTGGGCTTAAGTGTTTCTCTTGCTTCAGCCTCCTAAGTAGCTGGGAATACAGGCACCCACCACAATGCCTGGCTATTTTTTTTATTGTTGTTGTAATTGTCATTGTTGTCTTTCAGGTCAGGGCTGAGTTTGAACTTGCCAGCTCCAGTGTATGTGCTGGCACCCTAGCTGCTGAGCTACAAGTGCCGAGTCCCAACTCCCCTTTTTGATTTCCAATGACACTCTGTGCCCATGTGTGCACATTAATTAGTTCCAGATCTAATTAATGTATATTTGTACTACATGTCTAATCTACATTGATTAGATTTGTAACTAATGTACTACATGTAAAGTAGTTACACGTGATGTTTCTTCTTCCATTATTGAAATACTTTACTTAGGATAATGGTCTCCTGTTATATCTAAATTGATACAAAAGACATTAAGAGATTAACTCATTTCTTTTTATGACTGAGTAGTACTCACATCACATTTGACTTTTGCAATTAAAAGAGATTCTCAACATGACTTGTATTCTTTTGTTATCAGCATATATACTGAGTATTACTATTTTAGTACAATTTTTCTTTTCTTGAAATGTTTATACATTTTTTAACACCCCTCATATACATGAGATCTAACAATTAAGTTTGAGAACTCATACTGGAAAAAGTACTACATACCTCACTGCTGAATATCACTACAATCATGTTGAAGTACTCCCCTGGGGAAATTATACACTAATTCCAGTGCCTAGTCCACCCTCCAAAACAATTTTGGAATTCTTTTTATGGAATGGCCAGCAGAGATGTCCTTTGATGTCCTGAATGTCATCAAAATGTCTTCCTTTCAACATTTCAATAGGGGCAAGATCCAGGTGAGTAGTCAGGGTGTTCTAACACATTTATTTACTGGCTAAAATATCCCTCAGAGACATATCCATGTAAGCTGGTGCATTATCATGATGCAAGAGACATAAATTGGTAAAAAGTTCAGGTCATGCTTGCCTAACTTTTCTACACAGCTGTTTTAACACCACCAAGTAATAAACTTGGTTAACTGTTTGTCTAGTTGGTGCATATTCATGATGAATAATCTTTGCAGTATAAAAGAAAGTTAGAAACATCATTTTGACATTTGATTTGTACTGACAAAACACTTTGGTCATAGAGAATTGAGCAACTCCATTGTGAACTTTGGTGCTTTGTTTCAAGGTCATATTGGTACACCCACGTTTCATCACTAGTGATAATATGAATGAAAAAATTGTCTTGCATCTCCAAAAGGTCATGGTTAACTGCAACTCGTCTTTGCTTTTGTTCATTGCTGAACTCCTTTGGGACCATTTTTGCACACATCTTTCTCATGTCAAGATAAGTTAAGATTTTTCCTATTTCTCTATTGCTGTTTACTTGGTCAGCTATGCTTCTCATGGTCATTCAATGATTTTGAAACACAAATGAAATAATTTTTTAATGTTTTCATTAAGTTGCTTGTTACTGACCACCCTGTCTTCTCTTCTTCAGTGATGTTTCTCTCTTCTCGAAAAAAAAAAAAAAAACCTTTCAATATATTTTTACATGGCTGTCTTCTTCATGGGATTATCCTTATAAATTTAGACTAACTTCCATTTATGCCAATTTTAACAATAAATGCACAAATGTTTGTTGCTCTATTTCAACCTCCAACATTGTCACAATAGTACACAAAAACACACAATAACAATAATGAACACCACTCAGAAAGACATTAATGAAAGGTTCTGAACCCAATGATAAAAATCATTGTAGCGCATGAGATGAAAGGAAGGTGGAAATCCAATTTATGCAATCAAAGTGGCTTTTATTCCACTTAGGGTACAGATGGGGTAAGATTCCTAGATAGAAAGATATCCATATGTGGACTATGGTGGACATGGATTTAAAGGGTTAGGGCAGCTAGGATTGGCCTGTCATAGCATTACCTGGGCAGGTCCATGGGACAAGGTTAGGAAGGTCTGGATTGGTCCATTCACTATTTCCTTGGAGGGACATGCTTTCCAGGAAAGGGACCCTTCCTGGGTGAGTTGGTAACTTGATCATGTCAATCAATACATATTGACATGAACACAGCTATGAGACACTGATATATTAAGGTCACAGAACTCACTGAGCTATTAGTACAGTGCTTCGAATGTAAGTGCACAGAAGCAAGTTTATAAACTTAATTATCAGACCTCAAATACCACATTTCATTAATCCTCTCATGAATTGATGGGTAGTTAGTATGATTCTACATCTGTGAGATTCACAATTGTGTATTCTGCTATGATACACATTCAAGCACAGTCATATTTTTAATAAAATTCCCTCTTTTTCTTTGGATAGATATCCAGTAGTGGGATTATTAGATTGAATATTATGAATCTCCATACTGTTTTTCAGTCCCAGCAACAGTATATGAGCATTCCTTTTTTTATGAACCTACAACAGAATCTATTTTTTTTTTTTTACGTTTTAGTAATGGCTTTCTGAGGGGCTAAGGTGGTATCTCCTTTTGGTTTTAATTTGCATTTCTATGAGCATTTTTTCATATCTTTGTTGGGCACTATCTATCTTCTTTTGAAAATATTCTGTTTATGACTTTTGCCTACTTTTTAATGGGGTTCTTTAGGTAATTTTTGCTGATTTGTTTGAGTCTGTGTAGATTCTGAATATTAGGCCATCATCAGATGGATAGTTTTGAAATACTTTCTCCAATTCCATAGTTTATTTGCTTTGTCAGTTATTTCCTTTTCTTTGCAGAAGCTTTTAAATTTATTCAAGAACTGTATATATTTGTGTGTATGTCTGTGTGTGGCTATAATTGCCACTGGGGTATTCTTCATAAATTATTTGCCTAGGCTGATGTCTAGAAGAGTGTTTCCTACACTTTCTTGTATACTTTTCATAGTTTCTTGTATTACATGTAGGTTTTTGATCCACTTTGAATTAATTTTTGTAAGTGGTGTCCTGATTCATTCTTCTTCATGTGGCTATCTAGTTTTCCTAGGAGCTTTTATTGAAGAGGGCTTGTTTTCTCCAGTGCATTTTTGGAAGGTTTGTCTAAGGTAAGTTGGTTGTAGGCAGATGGCTTTGTATCTAGGTTCTCTATTTAATTCCATTGGTCATGACCCAGGGATGCAAGGATGTTTCAACATATGTGAATCAATAAATGTGATTTGCCACACAAACAAAAGCAAAAATAAACACCATGTAATCTTATTAACTGATGGATAAAAAGCATTCAACAAAACCTACCACTTCTTCATGATAAAAACTCTCAAAAAACTAGGGATGTCCCCTCTACCCATGAATGGATTAATAAACTGGTATGGGGGGGCAGAGCCAAGATGGCGAACTACAGCCAGCTTTTTGCAGAAGCTCCAGTCCAGAAGGAGGCTTGAGGGAAAGAAGTTTAGCAAATTGGCTGATGGTTTGGAGCAGAGCCAAGAGAGAAGGTTGAAGAGCGCAATTCAACCTTCCTGAGGCAAGTTGCAACCCAAAAAATACAACCAAAAGGTACAAAATCCACCACCAAGCGGACGGGAGTCCCTTCCCCCACAACAAGGGCTTGCAGTTTACTCCATGCAAACAAGCGAGCAGAGTTCAAACTTCCTCCCACTCTATCTGATGGGAGAGACCCCCTAAAAACTGGACCTACTACCGCTGCTGGCATGCCACAGCACCCTCTGGCCAGGTATAAAACTGTAAAACTGTATAAAACTGTACATATTCCCCACCTGTAACATTGAACTCCAAGGAGTCCCCACCCACCCACTCCGAGGTCTGGAGGTTTGTTACCTATGGAATCCAGATTCTTAAGCATCTCCTTGAGAGAAGTGGAGGAGGAAAGGGCTGGTGCTGTTTTGTGCTGGCTGTGGCACAGGAGTGAGGAGAGGAGAATCGTCTCAGAGGACACCAATACAGCAACAGTCGTGTCTTGAGCTGCAGACTGATGCCATTCCAGCCCCAGTGGGCAGGCAAAGGCTAGAATTCACACCTGAGTATAAACTGCTATTTGTCTGCTGCCCAGAGCTGAATACAACCTCTGATATACAGAGAAATCTAACTGGACAGAAGCCTAATATTAACATGCAAGGCCCCCCTGCTGAACTCAGATTTCTGGCTGATTTTGCCAGTTGTAAACCCCGGGAGCAGTTGCCTACTAGAGTGAATAGGGTCACAGACTTGGGGGATTACCAGTGACTGGGTGCAAGGTGGAGAAGGAAGTATTAACCTTCCCAGACTAACCCATTTGCCAGGTGGGTCCCGTTGCCCTCATGGAGCACTGGAGCAAGTTATATCTGAGCTGCAAGCAGACCCCTCTTATCTAGCTCCCAGAGACATTTGAACCCTTCCACCTGAAATGGCTGCTGACAGGGACAACTGATTTGGACCCCTTAAACCTGGCAGACTACCAAAGGAGTATTCAAAGGGGCACCCCGGGTCTATGGCTGAGGGAAGGTTTGAACTATATAAAACTCTATATATTCCCCACCTGCAACATTAAACTCTGAGGAGTCCCCACCCACCCACTCCGAGGCTTGGAGGTGTGGAGTACAGATTTTTGAGTGCCTCCTTGGGAGAAGTGGAGGGGGAAAGGGCTTGTGCTGTTCTGTGCTGACTGTGGTACAGGTGTGAGGAGAAGAAAGTCAGCTCAGGGGACACCAATACAACAACGGTGGCATCCTGAGCTGCAGACTGATGCCATTCCAGCGCCATCTCTCTGGGCAAGCAGAGGTTGCAGACAGTAGCCACAGGCAAAACACAGATGGCTTTTGTGAGTAAAGCACCAGCCCTCAGGGTCTAGTGCACCTGAGACAAAGGTGGTGGACGAGTAGAGCCTACAGTTGACACCTGAGTGTGAACTACTGTTTCTCTGCTGCCCAGAGCTGGGACCAGCCTCAGACTTGCAGAGAAATCTAGCCAGACAGAGGCCTAGATTAAGCACGCAAGGCACCCCTTTCAAACTCAGATTTCTGGCTGATTTTGATAGTTGTAAACCCTAGGAGCAGTGGCCTACTGGAGTGAATAGGGTCACAGACCTAGGGGATTACCAGTGACTGGGTGGAAGGTGGGGAAGGAGGTATTAACCTTCCCAGACGAACTCATTTGCCGGGTGGATCCCTTTGCCCTCACAGAGCAGGGCAGGCCCAAAACTGCTTGTTAGAGTCACACACCTCACAGGTGGCAGAGGAGATCCCTACCCAGGCTCCGACTCTGGGATGGCCCAGAACTGCTTGCTAGTGCCACAGGCATCCTGCGGGCAGTGGTGGAGGAGTCCTCCATGCCAGGTAGACCCAAAACAGCTTGCTAGAGACATGCACAACCCACGGGGGCCAGGGGAGGAGTTCCCCACTCCAGGCTCCCAATTTCAGTGGACCTAGAACTGCTTGGTAGAGCCAGGCACACCCTGCAGGTGGCGGTGGAGGGGTCTCCCACTCTGGGTGGGCCCAGAACAGTTCGCTAGAGCCATGTAGGTCCCACGGATGGAAGTGGAGGAGTTCCCCACTCCGGGCTCCCATGCTGGGAGGGCACAGATCAGCTTGCTAGTGCTGCACCCATCCAATGGGTGACGGTGAAAGAGTCCTCCACTGCCCCCCCAGCTACTCTGGCGGGGCTGAACTAGGACTGATCTGGTCACTCGTGTACCCTGCAATACCGCTGCCATTCCCCTACCCTCTGGCTGCTCCAGGGTGCTGAACTAGGACTAAACTAGCCACTACTGTTCCCCTGTTCCACCAGTTTCCCCACAGGGGCTGAACTAGGACCGATCTGGCTGCTGCTGGTCTCCTGCCCCCCCCCCAGTCACCTGGCAGGAAGAATGAGGTCTATTCCGGCCACACATACTCCCGTGTAGATGCTGCCGTTCCACTGCACCCCAGTTGCCCCAGCACCCGAGAACTGGGAGAAGACAACAGACACACTCACCCTGTCTCTCTGGGGAACAAGAAGAAGCCACCAACTGAATGGTTCTGATAAGGCCTCCAAACAAGGTAAAGTCAGCATGGGGCAGAATCAACAGAAAAACTCTGGCAAATCAAATAACCGGAATACATCAACTCCTCCTAGGGAAAATGGGGCAGACACAATTGAAGACCCCATCCACAAGCAAATGGTTAGGATGTCATAAATAGAGTTCAGAATGTGGATAGCAAAAAATATTAACAGAATGGAAGAAAAGAAGGAATTAGGAGCTGAAGATATTGTGCAAAAGATTTCTCAAGAAATTATCCAAAAGATATCTCAAAAATTATTTAAAAGATGACTCAAGAACTCAACGATTTCAAAGATAAAATGATCAAAGATTTTGATACACTGAGTCAAGAGGTTGCAGCCCTCAAGGACCTAAAAGACAGGGTGGAATCCCTCTGTTACAGAGTGGAACAGGCAGAAGAAAGGATCTCTGATTTTGAAGACAAAGCTTTTGAAGAAGACCAGGAACACAAACATCAAAAGAAATGGAGAGCAAAAACAGATCTCACTCTCAGAGAACCCTTGGATAACTTGAAGAAAACTAATATTTATCTTATAGGAATCCCTGAAAGAGAAGAAGTTGCTTCACAAAACACAGAGGCTCTTCTTCATGAAATTATGAAAGAGAACTTTCCACACATGCCAAGAAATCCTGAAATTCAGAAAGAAGATAGTTTCAGAACCTAGCATGATTCAACCAAAACAAGACATCCCCTAGACACATCATAATTAACTTCATCAAAGTTAAGATGAAAGAGAAAATTCTGAAAGCGGTCAGATGTAAAAAAAAACCATAACCTACAAGGGGAAGAGTATTAGGATGACTACAGATCTCTCAGCTGAAATTTTTCAGGCTAGAAGAGGATAGTCATCGACTTTTAATCTCCTAAAACAAAATAACTTTCAACCCAGGATCCTGTATCCAGCTAAACTGAGTTTCATCTATGATGGACAAATTAAATACTTTTAATGCACCAGGGATCCTAATACGAAACTCTTAGAAGTGATCAAGGAATATAGCAGCATCTCAGGTTACAAAATCAACAATCATAAATCTGTAACCTTTATGTATTAAACATCAGCCAAGGTAAAAAAGCAGTCAAGGACTCTATTCTGTTCACAGTAGTGCCAAAGAAGATGAAATATTTAGGAGTTTACCTAACAAAGGATGTAAAAGATCTCTATAAAGAGAACTATGAAACTCTGAGGAAAGAAATAGCTGAAAATGTTAACAAATGGAAAAACATATCATGCTCATGGATGGGAAGAATCAACATTGTTAAAATGTCCATACTACCCAAAGCAATATATAATTTTAATGCAATCCCTATTAACGCTCCACGGTCATATTTTAAAGATCTTGAAAAAATAATACTTCATTTTATATGGAATCAGAAAAAAATCTCAAATAGCCAAGACATTACTGAGGAATAAAAATAAAGCAGGAGGTCATGCTACCAGACCTCAGATTATACTACAAATCCATAGTGATCAAAATAGCATGGTACTGGCACAAAAATAGAGAGGTAGATGTATGGAACAGAATAGAGAGCCAACGGATGAATCCAACTACTTACCTGATCCAGCTACTTGTCCAGCTACTTGTACTGATCTTTGACAAACCAATTAAAAACATTGCATGGGGAAAAGATTCCCTATTTAACAAATGATGCTGGGAAAACTGGCTGGCAACCTGTAGAAGACTGAAACTGGACCCACACCTTTCACCATTAACTAAGTTAGATTCTCACTGAATTAAAGATTTAAACTTAAGACATGAAACCATAAAATACTAGAAGAAAGTATAGGGAAAACACTTGAAGAAATTGGGCCTGGGTGAACATTTTATGAGGAGGACACCCCGGGAATTGAAGCAACCTCAAAAAATACACTATTGGGACCTGATTAAACTAAAGAGCTTCTACACAGCCAAGAACATGGTAAGAAAGGTAAACAGACAGCCCTCAGATTGGGAGAAGATTTTCACAGGTTATGTCTCTGACAAAGGTTTAATAACCAGAATCCTTAGAGAACTTAAACGTATTAGCAAGAAGGAAACGAGTGATCCCATCTCTGGGTGGGCAAGGGATTTGAAGAGAAATTTCTCTAAAAAAGATTGGCGCACGGCCTACAGATATATAAAAAAATGCTCACCATCCTTAATCATCAGAGAAATGCAAATCAAAACTATTTTGAGATATCACCTAACTCCAATAAGATTAGCCCATATCACAAAATCCCAAAACCAGAGATGCTGGCATGGATGTGGAGAAAAGGGAACAGTCCTACATTGCTGCTTGGAATGTCAACTAATAGGTACCTTTTGGAAAGACATCTGGAGAACACTTAGAGAACTAAAAATAGACCTACCGTTTGACCCTGCAATTCCTTTATTAGGTATATTCACAGATAACCAAAAATCGCATTTCAATAAAGATGTTTGTATCAGAATATTTATTGCAGCCCAATTCATAATTGCCAGGTCATGGAAGAAGCCCGAGTGCCCATCAATCCACGAATAGATCACCAAACTGTGGTATATGTACACCATGGAATACTATGAAGCCGTAAAGAAAGATGGAGACTTTACGTCCTTCATGTTCACATGGATGGAGCTGGAAAATGTTCTTCTTAGGAAAGTATCACAAGAATGGAAGAAAATGTATCCAATGTACACACCCGTATTATGAAATTAATTTTTACCTTTTATATGAAAGCTATAACCTAATAACATTCTAAGAATATGGGGAGGGGAGAGGGAGAGGGGAGGGGGGAATCAGTGGAGGGAGGAGGAATGGAGGGATCACTTCTCAGGTTTATCTTACAAGGGTACAAGTTAATCTTTTTAAGAATAAAAGGTGAACATTTTAAAACAATAACTAAGAAAATGACATAAAGGCTATGTTAACCAGTTTGAAGGAAGTGTTTCAGATTGTGTGTGAAAACCCCACACTGTACCCCAGAAGTGCATTAATGTACATAGTTACCATTCAGTAAAAAAAAAAAGCAAAAATAAATAAATAAATAAAGTAAATAGTGGTATATGTATACCTTGGAATACTATGCAGCCTTAAAAAATGAAGCCTTTTATCTCTTTTATGTTTACATGGAGGGATCTGGAACATATCCTCCTGAGTAAAGTGTCTCAAAATTGGAGGAAAAAGTATCCAATGTACTCAGTACTTCCATGAAACCTACTTATATTTACTCACACTTTCTTGTAAAAAATAGAACACGACTATAGCCCAGGATGATGAAGAAAAGTGGAGTGGGAGGGGAGTGGACAAAGGAGGTTTTTCAGAGGGAGGGTAAAAGGTGGGATCACACCTATGGAACATATGACAAGGGTACAAGTCAAATCTGTGAAATGTAGAACATAGATGTTTTGGTAGAATAATCAGGTAATTGAGGTGAAAGCTATGTTGATTGGTTAAATGTAATCACATTAGACTGTATTTAAAAAATCAGCACATTGTACCTGACATATGCATGAATGTATCCAAGGTCTATGTGTATTTGCCTGTAACATTCCACAGATGTCATGTTCTATGAGGACACTTTGGGAAATACTAAGCAAGTGGCAGCTTACCAAATTTTAGCTAAAGCCCTCAAGAAAAAATAAACAGTCTCTGAAAACTTGTCCTGCAAACACAAATCTATAAAATAAAAGCATCATGTCAAAATGAATAAAAAAAAAAAATCTAAGGATGGGAGGAATATATAACAACAGTATAAAAGCCATGTATGAGAAACCCACAGCCAACATCATATCAAAGGGGGAAAAGTAGCAAGTATTCACCATCAGAATTGGGACAAGAAAGAGTTCCCACTGTCATCACTTCAATTCAACATAGTCCTGGAAGTCTGAGCCGAGCAATCAGACAAGAGAAGGAAATATAAAGTATCCACATTAGGAAAGAAGAGAGAAAACTTACACTTTTTGTTCATGATATAATTTTTTATCTAGAAAAATCACAAAGTCTCTGCCACAAGACTTCTGGAACTGAGAAATACATTTATCAATATCTTAGGATACAAAATCAATGTATAAAAATCAGTAATACTTCTATATACTCATAAGAGTCAAGCTAAGAGTCAAATGAAAGACTTAGCAACATTCACAATAGTGACAAAGAAAATAAAGTACTTAAGAATACCTTTAACCAAGGAGGTAAAAGATCTCTACAAGAACTATAAAACACTGAGGAAAGAAATCACAGGTGACTCAAATAAATAGAAAACTATGTCATGTTCATAGATCGGTAGTATCAACATTATAAAAATATCCATACTACTCAATATGATTTATAGAATTAACACAACCTCCATCAAAATACCAACATCATATTTCACACATCTAGAGAAAATAATTGTTTCACTTGTGACCACAAAAGAGCCCAAACATCCAAAGCAAACTTAGGCAGAAATAACAAATTCTGGAGGCAACACATGACTAGGGTTCAAACTACACGCAAGGCTGTAGTAAGCAAACAGTGTATTAAAACAAAAATCTTTTTTTTTCCTTTTCTTTTATTGTTGGGGATTCATTGAGGGTACAAAGAACCAGGTTACATTGATTGCGTTTGTTAGGTAAACTCCCTCTTATAATTGTGTCCCACCCCCTAAAGTTGTGTCCCACACTGTGAGCCCCCACCCCCTCCCTCCTTCCCTCTCTTTGCTTTTCCCCTTCTTCCCTCCCCCTCTTTCCTTTCATCTCTCTGCTCTTCCAGTACGCCACCCTAAACCCTCATTCTCTCTCTGTGCTCTTCTGTTCCCCCAACCCTTTCCTCCTTCCTTCTCTCTGTTCTCCCCTTCCCCATCACCCACCATGTACTAAGTCATAAACTGTCCTCATATGAGAACTGAGTACACAGGATTCTTGATTCTCCATTCTTGTGATGCTTTACTAAGAATAATGCGTTCCACTTCCATCCTGGTTAATACAAAATATGTAAGTCTCCATATTTTTTAATGGCTGAATAGTATTCTTTGGTATACATATACCACAGCTTGTTAATCCGTTCCTGGGTTGGTGAACATTTAGGCTGTTTCCACATTTTGGCGATTGGAAGTTGAGCTGCAATAAACAGTATAATGCAAGTGTCCTTATTTTAAAAGGAAGTTTTTTTTCCTTCTGAGTAGATGTCCACCAATGGGATTGCAGGGTCAAATGGGAGATCTAGCTTGATTTCTTTGAGGATTCTCCATATTTTCTTCCAAAAGGTTGTATTAGTTTGCAGTCCCACCAACAGAGTAAGTGTTCACTTCTCTCCACATCCACACCAGCATCTGCAATTTTAAGATTTTGTGATGTGGGCTACTCTTGCTGGGCTTGGATGATATTTCAGGGTGTTTTTTTTAATGATAGCTGTATACATTAATGCAAACATGGGGTACAGTGTAGTGTTTTCATATACATTTTGAAATACTTTCATCAAGCTGGTTCACATAAATTTCATGTCATTTGCATAGTCATTGTGTCAAAATATTTACATTCTAGTTCTAGAAAAGTTCACTTGTACCCTTGTTAGACAGAAATATAGGTGATCTTTCCGGTCACCCTCCCACCACCCAGCCACCCTTCTCCCCTCCCC
>CAUYTI010109649.1:0-14911 GCA_963575145.1 Galago senegalensis | reverse complement strand
TTATAGAACAAGAAATCAAGATCAGTGATTGGACAATGATTTGACAGATATAAATTGTATGTTACACAATTCCCAATTCTACTTTTCATGACGTTTGACTTCTTTCCCTAGAAAAGGCTATTTTCAGATGGTAGGTGTCTCTCTGAAGGTTCCCTCTCAAAAGCTGGTGAAGCACTGTATCCAATAGTGTACTCCATAGGTGTAGTGATTTATGAAGACAATGGGAAATAACAGCCTATATTTAAATTTTTATCAATCCTGAATTCCATACTAGGTGTGTCTTACTTTAGATTTCTTGGCCATAATGCACGTTGAAGAGTTATGATGGATCACATGTATATTACACAATTACTAATGAAACCTGATATGGATAAATGATATACATTCATAGTTATTGTGAGCTCTCACGATGGATATGTAAAAAAATCCTAACATAACCCTATGTGCCACCAAGGCCTGAAGATTGGAAAATATTCAAAGTTTCCAATTAGCTCATGAATTGTCCTACACATGAATACAATATTTCAATTTTCTGGGGTACCAAATTGGGTAGAACTCTAGAGCTTCCATGTTATAGATAAGGCTGAGTAAGAGAAATACAACCTCAGTCCTGATCTCCCAATGGGTTTCTAATCAAATAGAAAGTATAGTCAGGTGTTGTAACCCTTAACTATATTTCCATACACTCAAGAGGCTGAGGCAGGAGGATCACTTCAAATGAAGAGTTTGATGTCACTATTCAAAGCTGATGTCATGGACAATGTAGCCAGGTGAACAGAGTGAGAGTTGGCCTCATGGAAAATAGTGAAAGGTAAAATGAAAAGAAAGAAAGAAAGAAAGAAAGAAAGAAAGAAAGAAAGAAAGAAAGAAAGAAAGAAAGAAAGAAAGAAAGAAAAGAAAAGAAATTGATTTTCCTAGGTACAGTTTCCAAAAGTGAAATTATGAGGAAAGTCAGTAGATGGATGGAATACAGGACTACATAAAAAACAATATTTATTATGGTCCCCAGAGTGAGGATGCAAATATTAGTCAGGTCATGTTTCTTTGTGGTTGGTTCTTTAGGAGACTGGCAGTTGATCTGATGGGGAGGGGATGTCTAGAGTTGTCTAGTTCCTGGTCTTGGACTGCTTGAGGTAAGGGAATATTGGCTCAGATTGAAAAGTGCAACAGAAGGGGAGGAGTATATAACATGGATATTTTAGTGTGCAAAAAATACCTAACTTGAGTCAAGAATTCCCTATGTGAGCAGCTTAGAGTGACTCAAATTATGTAAGATTTCAAAGGATCAGAGTTTTGTAAATTATGAAGTCTTGACTAATATGGGTTTTAAGAAAAAACATTTCTTCATGAGAGAATAATTTTCCAGTTGATCTCTAATGTAGGGGAAATTTTTCAACACTTGAATCATGTTCAAAAGTAAAAATAATAGCCAGGTGTTGTGTCATTCACTAATAGTCCCAGCTATTTCAGGAGGCTGAGTGAAGAAAATTGCCTAACCCTGGGAGGTGGATGTTGCTATGATCTGTAGAGTACACAAAACTTTCCTGACTGTGATAAATAAATTAAGTCTGTGTCTATATAACAAAGAAAGTAAAAATAAGTTGTAACTCCAATACAAATGTTTTTCTCCATTTATTTATTGAGATAGAATCTTCTTTTGTTGCATTTGGGATGGTACTCTGGGATCATAGCTCACAGCAAACTTCAAGGGTTCTCATCAAGCGAACCTATTCCTTCAGCTGGCATGACAGGAGCCTGCATAACATCTGACAATTTTTTCACTCTTCAGAGATGGTTATCTCACTAGTGTTGAGGCTGGTCTCCAATTCAGAAGCTTAGGCAATCCATCTGACTAGGCCTTTCAAATTTCCAAGATGAGAGACATGAAGAACCACTTCTGGCCAATTTTTTTTTTTTTTAAATAATCACATCTTCCATATCTGCAGTGGTGGCTCACCATGAGCATGGTCAGTTTGCAAATGGTCCCAGACAATCTGCAACAAGAAATAGCTGTACATTGACACAAGCACATGTAGTTCAAGAGACTGGGAAACATGAGGCAAAAGAATTGCATGAGCTCAGGAGATTTAGGTTTCCATTAACTGTGATGGCACAGCACTCTACCAAGAACCAAGAATGACAAAGTAAAACTCTGTCTCAAAAACAAATAAACAAACAAATAAAAAGAATACAGAGAATCCTACTTAACTCTCTCTATGCAGTTTTACCATCTGGAATGCATCTTGAGTCTCAATGCAGTACAAAATCTTAAATTGTTGTCAACCTAGTGACTGGAATCTCAGCTGTAATGTAATCAATAAAGCACAAAAGGGAGATTACTTCTCTGTGTATGGAGGGCTAAGAAATGTTCTGGATCAAACACTTACAGGACACCAGATGAAGTGAGGAGAAATCTCCATTTAGTATCTTCGACCAGAAACCTGGATCCCAGGACATCGAGGAATGAAGTCACTACATTGTCACCATGGATCACATCACATTAAGTGTTCCCCTGAGGTATCATATTTAAGCTTCATCTTATTACTTCTAAGCATATGTACTTGCTGTCTGGGTTTGTTTTTAGGTTCAAACTGTTACAAAGAGTGGGGATCTTTTCTCCACACTCAATTCCTGCTTCCTAAATTTTGTTTTATATCCATGGACAAGGGACTCATGAACCCCATCGTTTCTTTTTCAAGTCACAGATTCATAAACAAATGGAAGAGTGCTGCCCTGAGATGTTATAGAACAAGAAATTGATCCCATTGATCAGACAATGATTTGACAGACCTAAATGGTATGTCACAAAATTTGCAGTTCTACTTTTAATGTTGTTTGACTTCTTTCCCTAAAATAGACTTGCTTTGGACAGTAGGTGTCTCAGTGAACTTTCCCTCCCAAAATATGGTGAGGTACTGTGTGCAGTAGTGTATTTAATACATGCAGTTATTTCTGATGAACATGGGAACTATCAGCCTATCTTGAAATTTCCATCAAGGCTGAATTTCATGATAGGCGTGTCTAAACTTTTCACTTTTTATCTACAATGAATGTTGAAGAGTTATGTTGAATCACACATATAATACACAATTAATAATGAAACCTGTTAAGGATAAAATAAATTCATGCATAACTGAGGTGATCACTCTCCATGGCCATGTAAAAAAGTCCTGACTTACTCCATATGTGTCCCTGAGGCCTGAGTATTGGACAATCTTCCAAGTCACTGATGAGCTCTTTACTTAAGTAGAACTCAATGACTTATACCACACATGACTACAATATTTCAATGCTCTTTTCAGTCAAATTGGCCAGAACCCCTGACCTCCCATGTTAGAGACAAAGCTAAGCAACAGAAAGGCAAGCTCAAGCCTGATGTCCCACCTGGTTTCTAATCAAAAAGAAAGTATAGTCAAGTGTTGTATCCCTTACCTATAGTTCCTGCCAATTCAGAGGCTAAGGCAGAAGTATCACTTCAACCAAAGAGTTGATGTTATTGAGTGCAAGGTTTAGGTCATGGACAATCTAGCCTGGGCAACATAGTGTGAGTCAATGTCATGAAAGATTATGAAAGGAAGAAAGAAAAAGGGGAAAGAAGAAATGAAGAAAAGAAGGAAAGAAGAGAGAAACAAAGAAAGGAAGGAAAAAAAGAAAGAGATATAAATAAATAAATTAATTAATTAAATTTTGCTAAATACTGATCCCTGGTCTTGGACTGATTTGGGCAAGGGAATATTGACCCAGATTGAAAAGTGAAACAGAAAGGATGGAGTGTAGAATCTGGACATTATATTGTACATAAAAAAACCTAACTTGAATTAAGAATTCACTTTGTGGGCAGTGTTGAGTGACTACAAGAAACTAAAATACTGAAGGGTCAGAGTTCAGTAACATCTGACATCTTGACCAACAGGGGTTGTAGGAAAAAATTTTCTCTATGCGAGGGTAATTTTCCAGTTGACATCTAATCTAGGGGAAAATTTTCAACCTAGATCCGTGGTCAAAAGTGAAAATTATAGCCAGCTGTTGTGTTGTGCACCCATAGTCCCAGTTATCTGGTAAGCTAAGAGAAGAAAATCTCCTAAGTCCAGGTGTCCAGGTGTTGGAGGTTGCTTTGATATGGTAGAGTACACATAAATTTAATGAATGTGATAAATAAACTGTCTTGATTTTTTAAAAAAAAGTAAAAATGATGAGTAACTGTAGTACAAATGGTTTTTCCATTTATTTAATGAGACAAGTTGTTGCTTTGGGTAGTGTACCCTGGTACCATTGCTCGCAGAAAATTTCAAGTGTTCTCATTAATCGAACTTATTTCTTCAGCTGCCATGCTAGAAGCCTACATACCATCCAGCCGCTTTTTGTTCTTCAGAGATGGGTATCTCGCTAGTACTGAATCTTATCTCCAATTCAAAAGCTAATACAATCCAACTGATTGGGCTTCCCAGATTGCCAAAATGAGAAGAATGAAGAACGATGACTGGCCAAAGAACCTATTTGAAAAATTCCCATCTTCAATGTCTTCTACCAGGAGGATGGTAAGTTTGAAAATAGTCCAAGCCAATCTGCAACAAAAAATACCTGGATATTGAGGCAGGCACCTGTAGTCCAAGCTACTGGGGAGGCTTAGTCAAAAGAATTGCCTGAACCCTGTTTCTGTGAGCCTTGATTGCATACCACTCTACCAAAAGTGACAAAGTGAAAGTCTGTCTCAAATTAAAAAAAAAAAAAAAAAGAAAGAAAGAAAGAAAAAAGAACAAAAGTGCATCCTACTTAAGTGGCTCTATGCAGTTTTAACATCTGGAATGCAGCTTGATTCTCACTGCTATTCAAATTCTCAACTGCTGTGTCAGCCTAGTCACTAGAATCTCAGTCATTAATGTAATCAATGAGGCACAAATGGGAAATCATTTATCTATGAATGGAGGACTAAGAAATGTCCAGGATTAAACACTTGCAGAACACCAGTTGAAGTTATCAGAAAAGTCCAATGAGTATCTCTGATCAGAAGCCTGGGTCCAAAAACATTCCAGGATGAAGTCAGTACTTGGTCACCATGGATGAAATCACAATGGGTGTTGCCCTGGGTTACTAATTTTAAGCTTCATCTCATGCCTGCTAGTCATGCACATTTCCTGTCTGGGTTTGTTCTTGGGTTCAAATTGTTACAAAGATTGTGGTACTTTCCTCCGCACACAATTCCTGCTTTGTAAATTTTGTTTTGTAAACATGGCAATGGGTTTAACAACTGATTTTCTCCTTTTCTAATCACGGATATGTAATTAAATGGAATACACAATAACTAATGAAATTTGAGAAGGATAAAAGAAATACATGCATAGTTGTTGTGATCTCCCCTATGGATATGTAAAACATTCCTTACATAGTGGCTATGTGTCACCAAGACCTGAGAATAGGACAATCCTCAAAGTCCCTGATAACCTTATTTCTTAAGTAGAGCTCAATGACTTATCTCATGCATGACTACAATATTTCTTTGTTCTGGGCAGTCAGACTTGGCATATCCCCTGAGCTTCCATGTTAGACACAAGGCTAAGAAACAGAAAAACAACCTCATCTCTGATCTATCACTGGGTTTCTACTCAAATAGAAAGGGTATTCAAGTGTTGTGCTCCTTACCGATAGTTCCAGGTACTCTAGAGATAGAGGCATGAGATTCACTTCAAGCAAAGAGTTAGATGTCATTGTGTGCAAGGCTGAAGTTATGGAAAGTCTAGTCTTGAGAATAGAGTGAGAGTCAGTCTCATGAAAAAATGAAGGATAGAAAAAAATATAGAAAGAAAGAATGAAGGAAAAAAGAGAAGAGGGAAGGAGAAAGAAAGAAAGAAAGAAAGAAAGAAAGAAAGAAAGAAAGAAAGAAAGAAAGAAAGAAAGAAAGAGAAAGAAGGAAGGAAGGAAGGGAGGAAGGAAGGAAGGAAGGAAGGAAAGAAAGAAAGAGAGAGAGAGAAAAACATTTTTGTGCTAGGTACAGTTTCTAAGAACTAATTATGAGAAAAGGTCAGTAGGCAGACAGAGTACGTGACTACCTAAAGCAAGAGATTTATTTTGGTCCCCAGGGACTAGAGGGAACAATGAGTCAGACAAGTATGTTTGCAGTTGTTTCCCTAGGAGACTTCCAGTTGATCTGATGCATAGGGGTCATCCAGAGATGTCTCATCCCTGGTTTTGGACTGATTGGGGCAAGTGAATATTGGCCCAGATATAAAAGTGCAACTGAAGTTGTGGAATGTAGAATCTAAATATTATAGTGTGCATAAAAAAACCTAACTTGAGTAAGAATTCACTGGGTGGGCAGTTTAAAGTATCTAAGATACCAAACGGTCAGAGTTATGTAAAATGTGAAGTCTTGACCGATAGGGATTGTAGAAAAAAATTACTTAAAAGAGAATAATTTCTCCAGTTGACATCTAATCTTGGACAATATGATGATCCCAGATCTGTAGTCAAAAGTGAAAATAAAAGCCAGGTGTTGTAGCATGGACCTGTAGATGCACGTACTAAGGGGGCTAAGAAAAGAAAATCACCTAATTCCCGATGTCAGAGGTTGCTGTGATCTGTAGACTCCACAGAACTTTACTGAGTATGATAAATAAAGTAATTCTGTCTCTATATACAAAAAGTAAAAATGAACAGTAACTTCAATACAAATGCTTTTTTTCTATTTTTATATTGAAACAGAGTCTTCATTTGTTACCTTTGGGATAGTGCCCTGCTAACATACCATAGCTAACAGAAAACTTCAAATGTTCTCATCAAGCAAGCCTATTCCATCAGTTGGTATGGCAGGAGCCAGTATAAGATCTAGCCATTTCTTCACATCTAGGTATCACACTTGTAGTGAAGCTGGTCTCCAATTAAGAAGATGTGACAATACAACTAACAGGACCTACCAAATTGCCAAGATGAGAGGCATGAAGAAACATCTCTGGCCACAAAAAATAGTTTGAAAAACATCCCCTCATGAAGGTGCTGAGTTAGAAAATAGTCCAACTAATTTGCAGCAAAAATTGTGGGGCATTAAGGCAATTTCCTGTCATTCAAGCTACTGGGAGGCTAATGCAAATGATTCACCTGAGTCCAGGAGATAGATTTTTCTCTTAGCTTGATATCACATCACTCTACAGAGAGTGAAAAATGAATCTCTGTAAAAATAAAAAATAAAAATAAAGAAGACCAAAGAGCATCCTACTTTATTGTCTGTATGCCACTTTACCATCTGGAATGCAGCTTGAGTCTCTCTGCTATACAAAATTTCAATTATTGTGCCCACCTAATAACTGGAATTTTAGCCCTTAAAGTAATCAATAAGGCACTCACTTCTTTGTCTACATATGGAGGACTAAGAAATGTACTGAATTAAACACTTGCCAGACACTAGCTGAAGAGAGTAGAAAAGTCCAGTGGACATCTTTGGCAAGAATTCTGCATCCCATGACACTCCTGGATGAAGTCACTACATAGACACTATGGATGATATCATAATTGTTGTTGCCCTGGGTTACCATTTTTAAGCTTACTATTATTCCTGCTAAGCATGGATAATTTCCATCTGGGTTTGTTGGCTTTTCAAAGAGTGTGGTTCTTTTCTCCCTGCTCAATACCTGCTTTCTAACTTTTGTAACTATGGTCATGGGATTAATCAACCCATCCATTAAATTCAAGTAACGAATTGGTAATCAAATGGAAGAGTGTGGTTTATACATAGTGAAATTTTGTCTTTTTTAGAAACAATGCAGGTTAAAGAGTTATATTGTATCACATGTATAGTGCACAATAAATAATGAAAACTAGTAAGAATAAAAGAGATCCAAGCATTGTTGTGGTGATCTCCCAACAGGGATATGTAAAACCTTCCTCAAAAATTCCCTATGTGGCACTGAAGCATGAGGATTGGACAATCCTCAATGTTCATGATAAGTTAATTTCTTAAGGAGAGCTTAGTGACTTATCCCACACATAACTATAATATTGTGATGCTCTGGGCAGACAAATTGTGCAACTCCACTGAGCTCCCATGTTAGAGACAAGGCTGAACAACAAAAGACATTAGCCCTGATCTCCCACTGGGTTTCTACCCAAATACAAAGGGTAGTCAAGTCTTGCATCCCTAAACCTATAGTTCCAACTAATCTAGAGGCTGAGGCAGGAGGATCACTTAAATTGAAGGGTTGTGTGTCATTGTGAGCAAGTCTGAGATCATGGACAATCTAGTCTGAGGAATAGATTGAGGGTTTGTCTCATGAAAAATAATGAAGGAAAGATAGAAAAAAAGAAAGAATAAAAAAGAAAGGAAAAAAGGAAGGAAAGAAAAAAGAAAAGGAGGGAGAGAGGAAGGAAGGAAGGAAGGAAGGAAGGAAGGAAGGAAGGAAGGGAGGGAGGGAGGGAGGAAGGAAGGAAGGAAAAGAAATTTTGCTAGGTACAGTTTCCAAGAGCAAAATTACCATGAAAGGTCAGTAGGTGGATGGAGGATGGAATACAGGACTACATAAATCAGGAGATTTATTGTGGTACTAGAGGGAGGAGGGAATAATGAGTCAAGAAAGGTTCATTTGCAATTGGTTCCTTAGGATACTGCCAGTTGATCTGATCAATAGGGGTCATCTAGAGATCTCTACTACCTGCTCTTGGACTGATTGGGGCAAGGGAATATTGGACCAGATTGAAAAGTACAACAGAAGTGGTGGAGTGTATAATCTGGATATTTTAGAACATAAGAAAACCTGACTGGTGTCAAGAATTCACTGTGAGAGCAGTTTAGAGTGACTACAAGATTCTAAGATACAAAAAGGTTATAGTTTTGTAAAATCTGAAGTCTTGACTAATAGGAGTTGTGGTAAAAAAAAAATCTGGATAATAAAGTAATTTCTCCAGTTTACATCTAATCTAGGGGGAATTTTTCTACATTAGATCTGTTGTCTAAGGTAAAAATAATAGCCAGGAGTAGTGGGGTCCATCTATAATCCCAGCTACTCCAGAAGGTGAGAGTAGAAAATCTAAGCCCAGAATTTGGAGTGTTCTGTGAACTGTAGACACCAAAGAACTTTACTGAGTGTTATGAATAAAGGAATTCTCAGTCTCTCTAGCAAAAAATAATAAAAGAAAAAAAAAGAAAAGAAAAAATGAGTAGTAACTCCAATATAAATGTTTTTCTCCATTTATTTATTGAGACACAGTCTTTTTGTATTACATTTGTTAGATTACTGGTATCATAGCTCACAGAAAACTTCAAGTGTTCTCACCAAGTGAGCATGTTCCCTCAGCTGGCATGCCACCAGCCTACATAACATCCAGCTGTTTTTTATTAGTCAGAGATGAGTATTTTATGATACCCGCTGTGACCTGAAAAGATTAGAGTCAGATGCCAACTTAGATGTAATTAATTGATAATTTATTTTACCTGCTACAGAGGCAGCTGTTTCGAGTGACAGTCAGCACCAAGTAGGAAGATGAGTTTCCTTTCATAGGTTTTGTGCAAGCATGTTACAGAAATGAAATGTGGCGGGTTAAGGGGGGGGTGTTACAGCTTGGGTAGTCATGGATACAGCAATGGTTACAGTAATGTAACAATAATTAATATAGCTTTGGTTGACAATGGATACATGTCATATCATAATGGTTATACAACAGTAATTAATCAAGCCTTGGTGAGTTTTAAACCATTGTTCATCTACTGAGAAATTGGGGGTTTTGTGAAACTTGGGACTTTTCTTCCTTATACCTGAAGCTTGTTCTTGGCAACACTAGGGCGAAGGAAGGGGGCCTGGGAATGTGTCTGGGTAGCATGTTCTCGGACACCTGGGGGGCAGGGGGACTTGCCTTGTTTCTGGAATCAACTATGGGGCGGGGGAAGAGAAGGGAAATGGGCGAGGAAGCTGGTCCCAACATTCCACACTCCTCCTCTTGGCAAATTGAATCTTTAATTGAAGATGATAGCTGAGGGTCTTGGTGATTAAAGTTGTGTGTTTTTTTTTTTTCTCCGACATAGGTGGTCAATCCTGGTTTTCAGGTTGGAGGTTCTGTAGTTGTTACAGTAGAACACAGTTAAAGTATTTAAGTGGCTATTTAATTCAGTCTCTTTTAGCTTTTAGCAGTTCCTTTTAGCAGAGTATTGATGAAACTTTCTTGGAACAATACCGATGGTGAGGCTCATATTTAATTAAACTGTTTTTTGTCAGAGTTTACTGATTTCTGCTCTTATGACTTGTTTATGTACATTATTTTGTAATATTTAATACTGTACAAATTTTTAAGAGGTGAACTTTGTTAAATATATTTATTGTATATAATTTTATACTTTGGTGCTAGTCTCTTAGTTCTTTTTAACAGAATATTTTAGTAAAACAATTATATTTAATTTTATGAGTTGATAGTACAGACAAAGTTGGAATTTCATACAGTTGAGTTACAGCCTTTTTAAAAATTACTTGTTACTTTCTCTTCAGTTTTTGCTTTACTAAAGACAAATTGTAGCAGAACTAATACAGTTGTCAAGATAAATGGTACTTTCAGTGTACTGATTATTTTCATAAAGTGCAATAACAATAATTATTAATTATTCAGACTTTTTTTTAAGAATTGGCTTTGATGGAATCTTTTATAAGGAATTTTTAGATCAGACTTTTTAAAAGTCTCTCCTGAGGTCAGGTTTTATCTGTACTATTAGATACCTATATGCATTGGGTAAATTCTTCTTCTCTTGAGGTTCCCAATCATATTTCAACTTCCAGACCTGTTAGGAAGTTACCCTCATTACTTACTAAAGATCAGAAAATATTACTAATGGGTATTACTAAGCTAGTTTTCTAGAGGGCTTTATATTGGCTTCATAAAGTCAAACTTAATCTCTTAAGACAGTTTGCACATTTCTGGAAATGCTATTCCAGCCAAAGAATTGGTAAAATAACCAGTGCTTCTATCATGTTTTATAGAAGAACACAGATTCTTATTAAACTTATGCAAATAACTATATTGTTAGAAATTAAGAATATTTACAAATGACTTGTAAATTTTGGAGAAATCATGAAGAGAGGAAAAAATACATACATGTTTAAACCTTTCTTTACAAGTATATACATTGTTTGAAAAGTTACAAATAGCTCAAAGGACAAAAAATAGTTTTGTTGATTTTTGGAAAACTGAACACAGAACTGAACTAACAATATTTTGAATGAAAAGCTATAAAAAACTAGCTAAGTTCTATATAACTGATTTTTGTTTTGTTTGAAACTCAATTAGCAATACTTATAGACATTTGAACTTTCCAATGAAAGTTTTAAAAAATCTGCTTTTAGTCCTTAGGTACTTAAGTTTAAAGACACTAGGAATTTGAATTGGAGAGAATTTCTCAAATTTTCTTAATATTTCCCTTTTTAGGATGAACTTTGAACTCAGTCAGTTACATAAAACACACTTTTTTAGATGATTTAAAATTATTACTGACCATATATGTTAGGACAGACTAATGTTTTACAATACTAGAACATATATGTAATTATAATTCACATAAAATTGATTACAATTTAACATTTGACAATGCTTTTTATATACTTTTAACAAATTGAATAAGTCTAATTTTTTTTTTCAGGTTAAGAATCTGCCAGTTTTGTTGAATGTGGCCAGTGTTACAATCACTGTATTATGGGCAACAAACCCTAAATTTGGAATTTTGTTTTTGGAAGGTTTGCCAATTATCAAAGGCTTAAAACATTTGTTTAAACACATTTACAAGCTAAAATATTTTAAGGGAAATACATACTCAATTGGATTACATATAAATTTTTTACAAAATATTTTTATGAGCTTTATTTAAAATTTATAAACAATCTACAAATATTTTCAAACTTCTTAAACTTTTATTTTGCTCTCACTTTTTAAACAACTATTCTGTTTCAGGATAAATTTATTACACAATATTCTGTGCTTATACAATGCCATTTTTCTTTCTGTCTAATTATCTTACTCCCTAAAATTCACTTCTTACAAAACAGGATTGTAGTTAACCATTTATTCGCTAAACTGACAATTAGAAAGTTTTAAAAGGCAAGAATTTTCTTTTTGTGAAGATTCAGTTTTTTAGGCAAGTAAATTATTGCAGTTGAGAAATGAGAGACATTTTATGAAACATAATATTGATACAGGATGTTTTCAGGCAGAACTAAAGTGGAAATCTTCATTTTTCAGGCTCAGATAAGCTTAAAAATTAGATTTTTATTTCTAGGAACAAACATGTTTTAGGTTATACCTTTTGAGCCCTAGTAAGGTTACGAATAAAGTACTTCAAAACATTTGTAAGGCTTCACTCTCAGTAGGATGTACACACCCTGATTTTTTGCAGATAAAAACTGCAAATACCTGATAATGCTGCCTCAGGTGCAGTGTGGTATTTATTCCATTGTTAGAATACTCATTTAGTTTGTAAAAGTATATTTTTATTTATGAATGAGGCAATTTATTAACATAGTATTATTATTTTTTTAATTCCTTTTGTTGGCAGTTACCTATCTGGCAATTTTGTTTAGATCTCTCTGTCCCTGAGGTTTCAATTTGCTGCCCCCATTGTTGTTCCTTTTCTATCATTTTCAGCTCCTTCATGGCTTGGTAGACCCAGTGGGCTATACTCTTGGAACCTCAACTGAAATGGCTGGGCATGAGGCTATTTTTATGACACCCCCCACAGATCTTTGTAGTAATGGTGAGTATGGCTGTAACAAGGAAGCAATAGCTAAGTCCAGCAAACTTAGAGGCAGGGAGGTGTGAAAGCAAGGAAAAGAAGTTGATTTTTTTTTTTACTATGTCTGAATCTTTAGCCAGTCTTCGACTGCTATTGCCAGGGGCAACCTTGTTGCCTGTATAAGCGAGAATGAAGGCTTAACAGGAAATGTGATCGGATGACAAAATAAATGCACTAAAAATCAACAGGGTGGGAATTTGGGGCCCACCAGAGGATAATATTATTATAGAAATTTACCCAATTACCTTTTTCTTAACTGATGGCAACTAAAAATAGACAGAAAAAAAGAAGAGCTCCAAGAGTTTGGTAATGATGGAGCATCAAAGAGTTAGGGAGATACTAGGCCTAATACCAATAATAAAGATGAATAGACCAATGACTGCCAGGCCAAAGAGGCATCAGGTGATGAGGGTGTAGAATACATAAAAACAAATAAGTAAGCTAGGCAGTTTAAAAAGCAGTAAAATATTGAAGGGTTCCTTGAAAGAAGTGATGTTCAATACACTCACAAATGTTTCAAGACTGTGTGTATCAGGCCAAGACCAGTTTTCTAATAAACATTAAACAAATTTTATAGAAAAACAAGACAGGAATAGACCCTGACATAAATAATATCTAACAGTCTATACTTACTGTCATACTCTTGTATTTTTAGAATTAGAGCCAGAAAACATTTTTATACACTTTTAACAGGCTTGTAAGTGATCTAATACGCTGGGGAGTTGATTAGAACTCTGCTTTTATTTTAATGATGTTTCTGTTGACAGGTGTTGACAGCCTGGCAAACTGGGATACCTGTTTAATGTTTCTATTTTATTGGCCTTCCTTTGATTGTTTTTAAGGGTTTTACAATTAATGACTTTAACAGTTAAATGTTTTTATAGCAATTCATAATGGATAAGTATAACAAAAATATTATTAAAATTTAATTAATGTTTGTAGACAAAAATAGCTGTTAAAATTGCTTACCTCTATGGCCAATTTTAAGGGACCTGGGATGTTTTCAGGGGGTGCCTTCCTTCAAAGGGATTATAGCCTGCCCCCTCAGAGACCACCTAATGATTGGCAGAATATATAACAACCACAGTGATTTCAATTTGTTGTTTTTTTTAAAAAAAGTAAAGAGGACTGTTTATTTTTTCTTTAGTTTCAAATGAATAATTGATCTTGGATTTCTTACCAAGAGCTGGCACCTTATCTCAAAGCTATTAGCAACAGCAACCACAGTTTTTTTTTTTTATAGGTTTTACAAACTTTGTATTCGCCTTTTAATTGCGAGAAAGTGAGGATCTTTAACATAAAAGGATTATTTGCACTACAGTGTCAAAATAAAAAGAATTGTAGAAACTAATCAGCACAGTACCAATATTATCGAGCAAAATTATACAATAAAAGTTTGATTTTGGAATTGCAGCCAGCTTTTTACAGAAGTTCCCGTCCAGAAGGAGGCTGAAAGGATAGAAGCTTAGCAAATTAGCTGATGGTTTGGAGCATAGACAAGAGAGAAGATTGAAGACTGCACTTCAACCTTCCTGAGGCGAGCTACGACCCCAAAAATACAACCAAAAGGTACCAATTCCACCATCAAGTAGACGGGAGTCCCCTCCCCCACAACAAGGGCTCGAGCAGTTTACTCCATGCAAACAAGCGCAGAGTTCTAACTTCCTCCCACTCTATTCCACAGGAGAGAGCCCCTAAAAACTGGACCTCCTACACCTGCTGGTGTGCCACAGCACCCTCCAGCCAGACATAAAACTGTAAAACTGTATAAATCTGTAAATATTCCCCACCTGCAATATTGAACTCCGAGGATTACCCACCAACCCACTCTGAGGTCGGGAAGTTCATTACCTATGGAGTCCTGATTCTTGGGCGTCTCCTTAGGAGAACTGGAGGAGGAAAGGCCTGGTGATGTTCCATACTGTTCTGTACTGACTGTGGTTCATGAGGAGAGGAGAGTCAGCTCCGGGGCTGCTAGTGCAGAATCTCCCGAGCAGCAGGCCATCCTGGATGGCAAGGGCACATTCAGCATTCCTGGGTGGAGCGCCTGCCCTCAGGGAGTTAATGCAGCTGAGACAAAGGCAGTGGGCGGGCAGAGGTTAGAATTGACACCTGAGTTTAAAGCCGAATGCAATCTCTGACATACAGAGAAATCTAGCC
>CAUYTI010109647.1:0-10779 GCA_963575145.1 Galago senegalensis | reverse complement strand
CTCTATGGTTTATCTTACAAAGGTACGAGTGAATCTTTCTAAAAGTGGAATATAAACGTCTTAACACAATAACTAAGAAAGTGACATGAAGGCTATGTTAACCAGTTTGATGAAAACATTTCAAATTGTATATGAAAACACCACACTGTACCCCATGATTGCATTAATGTACACAGCTATCATTTAATAAAAAAAAAAAAATGTTACACCATGTAATGTTACACTTAGGACTATCATGGGCACCACTTTAAAGGTTTAAAGAAATCTGTTTTTTCCTCTATTTCTTTTTACAAAAATTTAAAACCATTGGTTGAAATATTGGCATTGCTTTCATTTCCCATTTATCTGTCAGAACTCACCGGGTTTCCCAGCTCAACAGCTTCAGTTCTTTGGATTGTAGTTCCACGTGGACCTCCACATCCTGCCTGCCTACAACAGCAAACCGACCCACTTTTGCTGTCTTACCTACCCTCTTATCACACGAAATCGGATTTTTCTCTTTAAAAAATGATACTCTATATTTTCTCTGATATGTCATTTTCTCTGACAGGAAAGGCCAGTTAATCTAGGATGTGGAATGTTTTTTTGAAATAAGTTATTTCTCAAAGAAAATAAGACATAAACACTCACCCGAGCAAACTTTGTAATTTTTTTTACGCATTAAACATTAAAACTATAACAGAGGGCGGCGCCTGTGGTTCAAAGGAGTAGGGTGCCAGCCCCATATACTGGAGGTGGTGGGTTCAAATCTGGCCCTGGCCAGGAACGGCGAACAGAAAGATAAATAAATAAATAAATAAATAAATAAATAAATAAATAAAACCATAACAGAACGGGAACAACACAAAAACCAAAAAGAAAGTCCACAAAATGCAGGTCATAATACACAGATTCACTTAAAAATTACAGGATGGCTAAGGAAATTCACATTAGCCACACGCGTAGTAAATCCCTGGTGCGGGAGTTGCTTTTCGTGCATGTGCAATGGTATTTGGTGCCTTCCTACACTTGTTATGAATTCGTATAAAAAAGGACCTTTCCTTTCTTGAGATAGACATAGGAATCACAGTATAAGAATTCTAACTAAAAACAAAAAGCTAAATATTTGATAGTAGGTCAAATAAATATGTGTTTAAGCCAATTTTCACATTTTAAGTTTATAAGAAAATTGAAAAAAATAGTGAGATTCTATCTTGTCATGCTACTAGTAATATGATAAATAGTGATGAAATAATGTTTAACTATTTAAAATTATTTGTGTTTTCTACAAGTATTAGTTTTTTGTATTCCAAATAAATCTGTAAAATTATTTAATAAAAGAGCCTATCAATCTTTAATAAAGTTTTCTCACATGTTATTAACATTCATATTTTCAATTGTGTGTGAGAAATTTCTGTAAATATAAATGTTAGATGCACACTTTGAAATTTTAATTTATTCAAGAGGCAAAAGTACACACGTTTAGAAATTTGGCTTTAGAGAATTTCTAAACATATGTTTATACATCTGTTTGGATTTAAAAATACACGAATTGGCATAGATTCCTGGTAAATATCTGCCATACAGAGACAAAGTTTACAAGTCTAGTTTTTAAAGTTTTGTTTTTTAATATTTACTTTGTGGAACACCTTCCTGCTAAATGGAGACAAAGTTAATGTGTAGGAAATCATTTTGTTTTGACATCCTAAAATTGACACTTTCATAGATGTAGATTAAAATGTAGATAAACAGATATTGCCTTTAAAAACTAAGCAGATAAACAAAATCAATTTCTTGTTTTGCTCAAAGATATTCTGTTTCACAATGAAATCCCCTAAGATGCTTTTTGCAAATTTAATTTGGGTTACATTTCTTTCAAAAGCAACATTCTGAAAATGTACTTGATTTTTAATGTGTGCTAAAAATGAATGAATGAGCATCCATTTATATTATGAATAAATAAATAGCAAAAGATTATACATATACATATTATGTATATTACATATGTATCATGTAATATACATATGTACATTGTATTATATATACATTATATATGTATATAATATGTATATATAAATACATATATTTATATATAATCTGCTATTTACTTATTCATAATATGTAAATAGATGTATACATATATGTCTATTAGATATGTATGTCTAATATATGTATGTTAGAATGAGTTCAGGGGTCAGTGGAATAGATTGGAGTCTATTCCCAACTTTGAAATCATATATCTATTTTAATTCCTTTAATACAAAATTAATAAATTAGAAATATGAAATGATACAATAAAAGGATTTGAGCAGATGTATGGCCTCTGTTTCCTCATAGCTAGCAGGAATATATTCTGGTGTTTTACTGCATAGCAAGATTACTATAGCTAATAATAATGTGTTATATATTTCAAAATAACTAAAAGAAGGGATTTTAAACATTCTTACTGCAAAGAAATGATAAGCATTTGCAGAGATGGATACACTAAGTACCGTTGGTAGAAGTCCTTGTATATCCTACCTCCCCTTTTTAAAAGGTTATTCTGGTTTGGTTTTATGAGAAAAGAAAAAGAGATCTTTATTATCATGTTTTTTGGGTCGAGAGAGAGACCATTACTGGACCCATTAGTTCTCTACACCTACCTAAAATAAAATAATGCTGAGCATGTTAGAGAAAAAAAAGCGACCTATTGATCAATATAAAAATAAACAGTAAGAATTTCCTGCCAGTAGGAGGAAGTTGTAGTTAAGATACCATCAGAAGTGACGGGCAGGATGTGGAGAGAGACTGATAACAACTCAAGTCTCACACACAGCTCTAAAATCACGGAGCACCGCCTGGAGTTGGACTATCTCACTTTACTTTCCAAAGCTTAAAAGAATCTTTAGTGACGACTAGTACCATGGGAGTGGATTCTTGGAAAAAAAATTAAATAAAACACCTAAATTTTGGGGCAGTGTCTGTGGCTCAAGGAGTAGGGCGCCAGCCCCATATACCAGAGGTGGTGGGTTCAAACCTGACCCTGGCCAAAAACTGCAAAAAAAATAAAACACCTAAATTTTCTAAGGCATAACCAGAACAACACAAGTGAAATACAATACGATTCCTAAATTTAATTAATTTCACCAAGCAGGAGCTCAGAACCAGCAGTGGCCATGTGAACTCCAACCCTGGGGAAGGTGCAACAAGAATTTTTATGAAGGCTTTGCTCTTCTGTGAGGATTTAAAAAGACATTTTATTGTTTCTACCTCTTTTTTTTTTTTATTAAATCATTGCTATCCACATCAATGCAATCATGGGGCACAATGTGCTGGTTTTATATACAATTTCAAATATTTTCATCACACTGGTTAGCATAGTCTTCATGGCATTTTCTTAGTTATTGTGTTAAGACATTTATATTCTACATTTAGTGGATTTCACATGTACCCTTGGAAAATGCACCATAGGTGTGGTCCCACCAATCACCCTCCCTCCACCCATCCTCTCCCCTCCCCTCCTCTCCCTCTCCCCTTTCCCCATATTCTTGGGCTATAGCTGGGTTATAGCTTTCATATGAAAGCTATAAATTGGTTTCATAGTAGGGCTGAGTACATTGGATACTTTTTCTTCCATTCTTGAGATACTTTGCTAAGACATTTTAAATATTGAAGGACAAAGAAACCCTAGTTGGCATCCGGCTTATAGGTACATGGCTTTGATTCATCCTGAAAGTATTTTCTAAGGTGTTTAAAGAGCTAAGAATTCTAAGGTAATATTAGACGTTGAAAATCAAGTCAACTGTGCTTGTGCTTCCTGGAGGACATTTAAATGTACTTAATTTTTCTGAAATTATTCACTTATTTTTATCTAAGATACTTTCATTTGTTTAGAATTCGATGTACGTTTATAAAGAGTGACAAAAAAAAAAGAAAAAATAGGGCAGTGCCTGTGACACAAAGGAGTAGGGCGCCTGCCCCATATACCGGAGGTGGTGGGTTCAAACCCAGCCCCAGCCAAAAACTTCAAAAAGAAATAATAATAATGATAATAATAACAACTCCATGAAATCACGGAGGAGCAGCTATTTGGTAGTGGTGAGTTGCAATTAACGCTAGGCTCAGAGGACGTGAGCCCACTTGCTGTATTTGGAAACATCAGTCAGGGACAATACAGTCTGGGGATGCTTGCGCGTACATTGTTCCAAATATTAAAATATTTGAATCCCCGTGATTTTTAGTGGTCTGTTTTACCCAGCACTGTCCTGCTGAAATTAACTGAAGACCAGCCCACAGCTTGGGGTTAGCAAGTCAGGGGTCCCCAACCTTCTTGCACCTGGGACCAGTTTCATGGGAGACAACTTTTCCACAGACTAGTAGGGGTTGGGGACGTGGTTCTGATATGAGGCTGCGAGAAATTGATATATGATGTGCTGTCTGACATCAACCCTCTCTGCTAACCCTCTTGCGCCCACTCCCAGTATTAGCATCCCCACCTTGGCTGCCTTAGGGTTGGGCTTTCAGAGGGAACGCGCCACCTGGAACCCGGCCGTGCGCATTTGCAGTGGGGTTCGGACTCTTACCAATGTGACAGCAGGCGGAGCTCAGGTGTGATGTGGGGGGTGGGGAACAGCCCTAAATACAGATTAAGCCCTGCTTTCTACTCTGCAGTCTCTTGCTGGGCAGTCCGGTTCCTAACAGTGGATGGACTGGGACAGTCCAAGGCCAGGGAGTTGGGGGCTGCAGATGTAAGTGATATTGGCTTCTGCACAGTATTTCCTAAATGCAAACGTGTCTTTACCTCTAATTACTGGCTCTAGATTCACAAGGAGACAGGTCCTAGTCTGGGGTTCCCCCACCCCACTCGTCCAGTACAGAGTCTAGCCTTCTGGTCTCCCTGAGTTACCAGCTGGGATCCTCCCACCCAGGAGGTTCCTGGGCGTTACCTGCACTCGCCTTCACTGCGATGTGTGCTAGAAAATCTCTCAAGGCAAGAGCTGGGAAATTATACACTTTTACAGGGTTTCCACGTCTCATTCATGTGGGACATTCCAGTCATAGACTAAATTTCAGATTATATGATATATTTCATTTGTGTTAAAATATATATATTCAGGAAATTCTGAATTCAGAGGGGACCTGTGAATCCTTTAATAGGATACCCATAAATAATTTCTCTGACACGTTATTTGAAATATTTATCATAAACAGACATCAATCAACTAAATGCAAGCTATTCATAACAATATGATACATATTCTAGCATTTTGGAAAATAGAACCATTTAAAAAGATAACAGTAGTCAAAAGCTCTCTTAAGAATTTTCTTCCCCCTTTTATCTTCTTCCTGTTCTAGACACATCTTTTTACACAGGCAGATACATCACTCCAAACATAAGATACAATTCTTTTTCTCCTTTTTGGTAGGAAAAAAAAAAAGAAAGAAGAAAAACTTGTCAATGGACTCAAAGCAAAATGTACTGTCAAAGAATTATTTCTGTACAGACCGGTTTCTCCAGAGACGTCTTTTAGCAGCAAAGAAGGCATTAATTGGGGGGGGGGGGAGTAGTTTTAAAGTTGGATGTGTACAAAGAGAATAAATATGCAGAAGATATCAAATTTCTGTCTGTGATAGAGACGTCCATAGGTCTAAACTCTGTGCTTTTTTGATAGAGGTTTCTATGTCTCATT
The DNA here is from genome assembly GCA_963575145.1 of Galago senegalensis. Classification (NCBI taxonomy): domain Eukaryota; kingdom Metazoa; phylum Chordata; class Mammalia; order Primates; family Galagidae; genus Galago; species Galago senegalensis. The sequence goes on along the minus strand of CAUYTI010109647.1, from coordinate 5,131 downwards.
AGTGTGAAGGCCAATGCAATCAGATGAACATGAATTTTAGGATTATATAACATATTTCCTTTACTTTTATTATATATTTTAGCAGATTCTGACTCAATTTTCAGATTTTATACTAAAATATTTTCTTTAATTATCTGCCACTGTAAGATCAGAAGTGACCAACTGAGAATCATAATTTCGTAAGTCTAGCTCAAATTTTACTGATTCCAAATATGACTTAAAAGTTAAGTCTGGAGTTGTGGTTTTCTTTTGACTATGTATAAAGAGATACCATAAAAGTAACTGGTTCTTTTCATCTAGTGATCAAAATAATGTACTACTAACTATCTTTATGAAAAAGGACTATAATTCGGATGTTTTTGGACAAAGTAAGGATAAGAAATTCTACTTATTTATTCCAGAATATTTATAAAAACTAAGCAAATTATTTAACTGCTCAATTACTTACTTTATCAATAAGTATTCAGAGTATTATTATAACAATATTTGCTTTGGAAGAAAATACTGTAAAAGGACCTTTCTTTAAAGAAATTGCCTATGTGAAGAATTTGAAATTTTCCGTATCTAGATATGTATTGAATTAGCTTAAGAAATTTCATTCCATGATGTGACTCTTGGTATAAAGAATATTTTGAATTAAAGGCCATTTGAGACCAAAATGCACTGGAAGGGGCTGTCCCTTTATCTGCCTAAGCCAGACTGACCCAGTGAAAAGATCAAAGGGGGAGTCGACTTCCGTCCTCCCCTGCTCTCTCAGTATACCGCAGAATGCATCTGGACCCAGCCCACATCCTATAAAACTTAACACCTCTCTCTCTCAGGGTAATTTACAAGTCAGTCTGTTCCCCCACCTAGTCAACCATTTGTTGCCCCTAAACAGAATTACCTATGCTCCTAATTATCCACTCCTTTCTGAAAGGGACAAACAGAAATATCTGGACTTCACTGGAAAGTTAGGTAATCACTCTGTGATTTTTTTCCATCTACTTGGTAAATGATCCTTTTTCTCATTCATCTGCCTTCACTGTGAGTTAATGTTTCAGTAACCTTTCAGGGGAAAGGGCAACTTTCCCCTCACCCCTACACTGTGTGTGTATATACACACACATATATGGATAGATACATATATATACACACATATATACATATATATACATGGATAGATATGTATATATGGATAGATACATATATATACACACATATATATGCATACATACATATATATACAAATACACATAAGTGCATATATACACATATATATACACACTTACACAAGCTCAATTAAGCTGGCAAACTCATCCTAGAATGATCGCTTCATACCTCACTGCTGAATACGACTATGGTCACTTTTGAAGTACTCTCCTTGGGAAGCTGTGCACTAATCCCAGAGCCTAGTTCACCCTTTGGCAATTTTGGAACTCTTTTTCTGGAATGGCCATCAATGTCATTGGGCAGGGGTCTGACATTTAAGTTCACATTTTGGCAATTTTGGAACTCTTTTTCTGGAATGGCCATCAATGTCATTGGGCAGGGGTCTGACATTTAAGTTCACAAATGAAGTGCCACCATGCACTTACATTGGGAGCACAGCACAAACAACTCTGTATTTCATAACCTTGATATATCTGTGTCCCATAGCTATGTCTGGGTCAATGTATGGCTAAGTGGTGTTCATTATTATTTCTGCATGTTTTTATGTGCCATATAATGGCAGCTTTGATGATCATTCTAGAAAGAGTTCCAAAATTGCTTTGAAGGATAGACTAAGTACAGTGCATAACTTCCCAAGGAGAGTACTTCCAAGGTAACCATAGTGATATTCAGCAGTGAGGTATGTAGCATGTTTTCTAGAATGGGTTTGCAAACTTCTCACACCTCACATGAATAAACACACTTATACAGTTACATCTGCCTATATAAGTATATATACTGCGCGTACATATTAGATACACCCAATACATAATATGTTGATAGTTTTCATAATATGTAAGGAGCACTCACTGACAAGCCTGCCCAGTTCCTGCCACATAGAGCAATAAGGTATGCCCTTTATATCAGAGGATGGTGAGATTTCTCCTAAAGGACCACAGTAAACATTTTAAGCCTTGACAACCATACAGTCACCGTGGCAACTATTCAACTCTGATGCCTACTGTCTATTATGTTTCATACTTCATTTTCACATAAACACCACCACAGATAATAGCTGAATGAATGAATGTGGCTGTACTGCAATAAAGCATTATTAATAAAAACAGGTGGTGAGCTATATTTGGCCCTGTATCGATTTCCTTGGGCTGCTATAACAAATTACCACAAATTCGATGGCTTAAATTAAAAGAAAAAAATTCTCTTATAATGTTGGTGCTTAGAGACCTAAAGTCAAAATGCATTCAGGTTGGAGGCTTCCAGACACCTCTCTGAAGGGGAGTCTGCGCAATGCCTCCCTCCTAGGCTCTGGCCGACCCCAGCAACTTAGAACACATTTTTCCTACAGGTTGGTGTTGTCATTCTATGTTGTCACACAGCGTTCTCCCTGTGTTTGCTCCATGTCCCCTCTGTTGATCCTATCTAGATAACCACTCACACTGAATTTCATTCCCATGCAAACTCATTATGAGCCACTTGATACCTTGATACCCTATTTCCAAATAAGGTCACAGACATAGAAAATGTTAGGAACTCAATATTTGAGAGACATCATTCAACCCATAGTAGCCCCCTGGGCTATAGTTTCCTGATGCCTAGTTTCAATAATATAGAGTTTAAAATGGTTGGTAGGAGGTAGAAAATAACAGAAGGATGCCTAGATGAAGTGCAAAACCATTACCAAAATCAACACCGTGAACTCACAGCTCACCCTGCCGAGCTTCCTCGCGCCCCTGGTGATCTCTGCTTGCCACATAATAATTCCTCCCACCTTCAACTTCTCAAGAAACCATTCACTCACTTTCCATGACTTTAGATTTTGGAATTACTAGAGTTTATGTAACACTGAATGTATATAGTATGCACTCTTTTATACAGACAGAGTATACAATCCACTTACTCAGATGCCATCCTTGATTTCAGCTAATGCTAGGATTCTCAATTATATTAAAATATTTTAAATATACAAATACAATTTCATTAAACTTGAATAATTAATATGCCATAAATTTTTTTCACCAAAGACTCAAATAACTCTTTTAAATATGGTATACATATATTTTATATAAATATTTCTTTCATACATGATATACTTAGAATATTATTAGATTTATACAAGTGTGAAGATCATATCACTTATGATTAGAACATTATTAGATTATACAAGTGACGATCATATGATTATACAAGTGAGGATCATATCACTTAGGATTTGAAGAGGCAAAAGACAAAACTGAAATAATAAAGTCAAATTTCACAAGATTAATTGTTCAAGATATGAACATAAATGAATCTATACAACACTTAAGGGAAAGAAAATTTAAAATAATATAAAATGCAAATGATGTTTGAAACAGAATTCAAAGCAAAAGAAGGCAATATTTACTGAAATAATGAGGTTTTTAAATGAGTCAACTGAACACTACTGCACAATATACAGAAAGTTCCTAAAGTTTCACAGAGAATGTCAACCTATCGACAATCAGTAAATTAATTTGTCTACTTTGTGCCTTGACTTGAATTGTTCAATTAAATAATTTGAATGAATGAGCCGGCAGCAGGTCAATAATGAGTATTGAAGGTTAGACGTGATGCGAGGAGGAGTGGCTTTCCTTGACATCATTTCCAATATGCATTGAAAATATAGCCTTATTTAAGTACTAGGAGCTGTTCCCTGCAATCAATGGACGAGGTGATGAAAGTGTCACAAGTTTACGGCGTCCACCATCATATGAGAAGTAATTACACTCTCCTAATGACTTTTTCCAACCAACTTCTCCCCCTAGTAAGTGAATTTTAAGGCCATGGGGAAAAAAAATTACATTCACATACACAGATTTTGCATCAGCTAATTTGGTTTATGCTAAGTCAGGAGAAAGGTGAGGAAATTTCTTTTGGTCTCAGAGGCAATACCGAACAATGAGAAAAAATGCAGCAATGTGGTAACAGAAGACCCAGAATACACGAACAAAGAGTTCTAAGTCCATGTGCATTCTTCTAAAAAAATGCTAACTACTTCAAAACAAACAGCCTTCCTTTAATATAAACTGTATGGCTACATGTTCAATCCCCTTACTCTACTTACAAAACCTAACAGAGATTTAGATATTATCAATCAAATTTTAACTAGGAAAATGTACCAGGCTTAAGGAGAAATGCCCAGCGTTAAAAAAGACCATGTTACTCTGCTGTCTAACTCTTTTATCGAAGTCTTATTGATTTTCTTCGTCCTTCTTCAGTAATGGATTCATTTCTCTTGGAAACATTCATTTATTCTAAAACATTAAATGCTTTTTAAGAGCTGAGTCCTGGGAAAATGGATGTTTAAAAATGTCAAAATATCAGACCTTATTGAGGTTTCATAAACAAGTCAGCAAATACAGAGTGTCATTTTAAATAGTTTTGAATTCATTAAGAATACTCAGAGCAGAGTGGAGTGAGGAGTACAGAATTTTAGATGAGGGAGTATGCTATTTTAGTGATGCTATTGATTAAAGGTTCATAAACCCCAAAAGGCAATACTGAAGCCCTAAGTCCTTGTTGTGACTGTATTTGGAGATGGCGTCTCTAGGGAAATAGAGTTAAATTAAGCCATTAGGATGGAGTCCTGACTTCTAGATTAGTGTTTTTACAGAAGGGACATGAGATAGTGCATGTCTCCCCCTCCCCCTTTCCCTTCCCTTCCCTTCCCCTCCCTTCCCCTCCCTTCCCCTTCCCTTCCCCTCCCTTCCCTTCCCCTCCCTTCCCTTCCCCTTCCCTTCCCCTCCCCTCCCTTCCCTTCCCCTTCCCTTCCCCTCCCTTCCCTTCCCCTCCCTTCCCTTCCCCTTCCCTTCCCCTCCCTTCCCCTCCCTTCCCCTCTCCTCCCCTTCCTTCCCCTCCCCTCCCTTCCCTTCCCCTCTCCTCCCCTTCCTTCCCTTCCCCTCCCTTCCCTTCCCCTTCCCTTCCCCTCCCTTCCCCTCCCTTCCCCTCTCCTCCCCTTCCT
>CAUYTI010109646.1:0-22856 GCA_963575145.1 Galago senegalensis | reverse complement strand
GTCCGTCTCATAAAAAATTCGCCCAGGCCAATTTCTTCAAGTGTTTTCCCTGCACTTTCTTCAAGTATTTTTATGGTTTCATGTCTTAAGTTTAAGTCCTTAATCCAGTGAGAGTCTATCTTAGTTAATGGTGAAAGGTGTTGATCCAGTTTCAGTCTTCTACAGGTCCCCAGCCAGTTCGTCCAGCACCATTTGTTAAATAGGGAATCTTTTCCCCATTCAAGGTTTTTTATTGGTTTATCAAAGATGAGGTAACGGTGGGTAGCTGGATTCATCTGTTGGCTTTCTATTCTGTTCCATACAACTACCTCTCTGTTTTTGTGCCAATATCATGCTGTTTTAAGTACTATCGCTTTATAGTATAGTCTGAGGTCTGGTAGGGTGATTACTCCTGCTTTGTTTTTATTCCTAAGTAATGTCTTAGCTATTCGAGGTCTTTTCTGATTCCATATAAAGCGCAGAGAAGAGTGGCTGGGTCGTGGGAGGGTGACCAGAATGATCACCTATATTTCTGTCTAACAAGGGTACAAGTGAACTTCTCTAGAACTAGAATATAAATTTTTTGACAGAATGACTATGCAAATGACATGAAATTTATGTGAACCAGCTTGATGAAAGTATTTCGGAATGTATATGAAAACACTACACTGTACCCCATGCTTGCATTAATGTATACAGCTATCATTTAATTTAAAAAAAGCAAAAAAACCCCAAAACTCTGTGCTAAGAGTAACTACATAATTTATCTTCTAAAATGTGAAACCCTTGGTGGCAAAGCAATCTTTGCTAACTATTGAGAAGGCGTGATGTGTAAACTAGAACTGTTCTGACACCCAAGGAAAGATATATGGCCATTCTAACTATAAAACAAGTAGAACAAATAACATGAAACAGACATTTTCTCTCCCATCACAACTGCATGGCATGCCATATATTACATCCAAGTGTAAAATCAGATTTATTTTTCTTAGTCCTCCCTGGATTAAATAGATATTCGAACATTTAAAGAAGGCCTTTCACAGTAAATTAACACTTGCTAATATCAAGCATAACATTTCTAAGTTTGCAGACCCTGAATGCCATTCACCATTCCCCAGAGGGATTCCTCACTTCACACGAAGATTATGAATCTCAGCTGTAGACACACACATAACATAGAAAATTAACAACTTTATCTATTACTGTATTACTAGTGTTAACAATGCGGTAGCTGAACTATTAAAATATTTTATTCAATTTTCACAATTTGTATTAAGTGTTTTGGGCTGGATTTTTTGTAAAGATCTATAGTCATTGAAAAATATGTAATATGCTTTTTCTTTCAAAGATGTTTATCATTTTGAAAGTTCAAAATCTATGTAACAACATAGTACAATATTATAAGTGCATAGAGAACAAGAAGATGGATTGTAGGAGGATAATATCCCACAATCATTACCCCAATATCCTTAACAACCATCTCCTATAGGTAAGTTTTTATCCTGATAATAGACCAAAAACTATGAATTACGTATTATAGAAAGTATGCGGGTAACAAAACTATGTATCTCCTTAATATTTTATAATAAAAATAAGTCAATAAAAATATAAAATAATTAAACATGATTACCAAATCCTTTTATACCAAGAAACTAACTTTCATTTTTCAGTTCTGAAAGCGCTTTTATAATTAGATATTATAAAAGATTCATAAAAGTGCCAAAAATTAAATTAGCATTTCTAGGAAAAATGGCTGCCTACTATACTAATTATTGATTTGTAAATGACCACCGACTTGAGATAAATTATTATATTTTACTGGAATATATATCTGTTTCGCCTTATAGAGCCATTTTTAAAGTAATAAAATATAATTTAAGTTGGCTAATATGGCATTTCTATGCCTAAATAGTGGTTAAGAATTATAAATACTGACATTAAAAATGATCTTTCAAATTTGAAAGTACACATATCTATGTGGATGAAAGGATAAGGATTATTGGACCACATTCAGAACCAGAACCACTCAGTTAAAATCACAGCTCGTGGTAAAATGGGCTCTCCGTAATTCCACAGAGCTGATCACAGCCTCGCTGTTCATGAGCACCAGCTGTTCTTTCTCCTCTGGATGAGGACATGAGTTGCTGATGCCAAATTTGGCTTAAGAGCTCCACGGATGCCCTTGGACGTTTCCTATTAGGGGTGTTGGCACATCAGTTGTTTGTGTCTGTTCTTCACGATCATGAATTACAATAGTTAGCTGGATGTTTCAATGGAAGGTGACACATTAAAGATTCAACTTACTGAACTCAGATCGGATCTGTCTTGCATTTATGCCGCTCACTGGTAGCTGCTCTTTGGCTTCTCTGAAAAATGCTCCATTGAGAGATGCTGCCTCTGCTTCAGATCTGGATGGCTATCCCACTTTCAGTAAAAGAATATATACTCAGCTTTCAGGGACAAATTATTACAACTTTATGTAGGTAGTTGCATATGGTCTCATTTTGTCAATGCATTGATTAAATTTGGAAAGTATAGCAGTTTTAAATATTGCAAACATCTCAAAACAAGCTCATTTCTTTAAAAATTTTGTAGGTAAAATAAATTGAAAACAGATAAATCCTTTAAAATCATTTTCAGCATAAGATGAACAATGCTTTTAATTAACCCTAATGATGTTAGCACTCTTAAATAATTTCTTTTATGTATGCTAAACATGCCTCTTGAAATCTTATTATGCTTCAGTGCATTTTAAAGCTTTCATTAAAAAAGAAAAGTACAACAGTAAACATAAACTCAATCTAGATTAAATCTCAGCAATCCAATTTATGAGAATTGAATTACCGACCCTGACGATACAAATTATTTCCACCATTACTAGAAATATTTGAAAGCACTTATAATTAAAACTTATTTATACTCTTCTAAATGTTGCCACTATAAAATAGTGAAACTTCCTTAAAATATAATAAAATTTGCATATTTCCAAAAGTGCGAGTCTCTTTCCAACAGTTACTTTGAAACCGTGCTATCATTTTTAAAAAGGGTTTCATAGCACTCTTGGGGATTACTGCTTACTCTTTGTGTCTATAATGATAGTGAGTCTTTACTACTTAAGGATGCGTTTAAATTCTGGAAATGGTCGAAAATCATTTAGAGCTAATTCTGCTCAATGAAAATTTTAATTAAGAAAGGTAAAATTGCAATATTGTTTAAAGAACAATTTTAAAGATAGCAAACCATGAATAGAAGGATTTTCTGGTGAAAACGTCAGTCAATTAAATTACAACCCAAAGTAGGGCTAAAAGCTCAAAGAAGAATGAAAAGCAAAAATCTTAACTTTGATTGTACTCAGTGATTAGGTAGCTAATGTTTAAAACACATAGCTACTAGGATTATCCTTGACTTTTAAAAACTCTCATTATTCTGAAAAATTAAGGTTGCTATATGCTGGTTACATATGAGGAAAGTTTTATTTGGCTAAGTAATCTCAATTTTGGATGTAGAACAATGGGAGTGAAATTATTTGCAACATTGAAAAATCTGAGGAAAGAAGTCAATGACTACAAGTCTCAACTTTTGAGACAAAGATGATTCTGATCCAAACATTCTGTTCTACTTATTTGCTCATTATCCAGAGGAAGCCTAGACAATCATTAGCATTTCACTGCTTCAGGATTCAGGATTCCCATCCTGTTCAACAGACAAGGTGTCTTTGTGGATGAGACGTCCACTTTGATCTACTCTCAGAGAATACACACAAATACACACAAATATGTCCACACGAAAACACCCATAAACAGACCATGCAAATGGAGCCTCTGAGAAGTGCTTTTTCCAGGAGAACATATGTAAGGATTAAAGGACAAATTAAGCTGAAAATGTTTAGAAGAAATTGACAGTTGGAAAATTTAGCCACCATCAAGAGGATGAAAATGTCATAGGAAGCTGTAAATTTCTACAAGAGTTATTAGTTAACGTATTATCTAAAAACAGACAATGTAAGTTATTATTACTATAATTTTAAAAATACTCATTTAAAGGAATATTTAGATAACAGTCAATATATGTGTATCAGAAGAAGACATAGAAGTTTAAAAATCTCTTATAGCTTTCAGGTGACAGATGGCTCAGAGTACATACCGTATATGTTAAAATTAAGTCAATTTATTCTCCATGTATAATTTTAAATATTTACTAATTTTATTCATATTTTCATCATTTAAACTTCTTTTGCAAAATTTAAAGTTCACTTTTACTTTAAAATTTATTCTCTATACTTTATACTCATAATATGCTTTAAAGGTTACAGGCCTGATTATCATTTGTATTATCATCCATTTAATATATTTGTAAGTATGATTTCTGTGACCTTCTATTTCACTAATTTCAATTTAACATGACAGTTATAAATAACTTCTTTATTCCATTTTTGTCACCTATGTCTCATGTATAGTGGAATTACATTTTATCTATTTAGAATAAGAACAAAATATGTCCATGCCACTTCCACCTCCTTTTTTCTTTTTCTTTCTTTCTTTCTTTTTTTTTTTTTTTTTTGAGACAGAATATCACTATGTTGCCCTGAGTAGAGTGCCATGCCATCATAGCTCACAGTAACCTCAAATTCTTTGGCTTAAGCGATTGTCTTGCCTCAGCCTCCCAAGTAGGTAGGACTACACGTGCCTGCCACAATGCCCTGCTATACTTCCACCTCTTTATGTAACTGAATAGCTAGAATCAAATTTCACCTCCTATCACAAAAGATTTTACATGTACTTATCTGGATGGTATTTTTGAGGGAATTGTCTTGTTCTATTCAGGCCTTCAACTGATTGGAGGTGGTTGCACTACACTTGCAAAAGCAATATGCTTTACTCAGTCTACCCATTCAAGGGTTAACCTTATCCAAAATCACCCCCCAAACAACTAGCCTACTGTTTGACTAATGATCTGAGATCTTCATGGTCAACCAAGTTGACACACAAAATTAACCAACACTTTACCACTAACTTAAGGTCTTCTTGGGTGCTCCTTCCTGATCATATCTATCTAACCGTGAGAGAAAAAACACAATTAGATTTTAAAATAATTCAGCATGTCTATTAACTTTACAGAATAACTATGCATGTATCCTTCCATAAGTTTGTTCCTCAATATTATATTTGTGAATTCCTTGCTTTTTTTTCTTAAATCAGTGTTGGCTTCTGTCATTTGTATTTGAGTGTCCTGATTGATACATCTCGGCACTTTTAACACTTCCACATATCTGCAGTCACACTTACATATGGCTTTTTTCACTTGTCTTCTAACCCTTCTATGTTTTGGTTTTTTCTTTTCCTGAATCCATACCACTGAGGACTTTGGTCTTTCACAAGTCCTTTTTTCTGTGTTTATCAATTTCATGTCCTTATTGCCTTATCGTCCTAAGATATCAAAAATGTGTCTTCATTGCTGAATGTCATGATGGTCCCCAAATGGCCAAGGGGAGTACCTGAAGTTAACCAGTGACCATAGTGATATTTGGCAATCAGGCATGTAACATCTTTTCTAGGATGAGTTTGTGAACTTAATTGTCAGACCTCATGATAATCGCTCTTACCGCCCTTCCAGAAAAAGTTCCAAAATTGCTTTGAAGACTAGGCTTTGGCTTTGGTGCATAGCTTTCCAAGTGGAGTACCTCAAAGGTGACCATAGTGATATTCAGCAATGAGGTATGTAGCACTTTTTGTAGGATGAATTTGCAAACTTAACTATTCTATCTACATACTCCGGGAAAAACAATGCAAATAAATGCACTACTCTTGCATATCTTCAATATTGTAACTGGAAAACTAGTCAGTAAAATAAGGCAAATGAAAAAGAATAAAGATGCAAGAAGAAAAAAATAAAACCACTATCACTTTGTAAATAATAAGATTATACACAGAAAATCATAAGCATCAACAGATAAATATTTGGATGATAAGATTTTATTCTACGAAGATAAGTATACAGAAATCACTTGCCTGGGTGCAGTGGCTCATGCCTATAATCTTAGCATTCAGGGAAGCCAAGTCCGGTGGACTTCTTGAGTGCAGGAGTTTGAAACCAGCCTGAGCAAGAGTGAGACCCCATCTTTACTAAAAATAGAAAAATTAGTTGGGTGTGGTTGTGCATGCCTATAGTCCCAGTTACTCGGAGGCTGAGGTAAGAGGATCACCAGGAGTTTGAGGTTGCTGTGAGCTATACTGACACCGTGGCACGTTACCCAAGGCAATAGAGAAAGATCTGTTACAATAAAAAAAAATTGAACTATAAATATTATTAACCCTCACAAAATAAGAAAAACCATATAATGCATAAAGTTGCCAAGATACTGAATTGCCAAGAAATAAACCTAACACAATTGGCACACAAAATTTGTGACCAACATAAACAAATGGACGGTTGTACTAGGGTTATGGATGGGATACACTAACACGATATAAATATCAATTGTATCCAAACTAGTTTATGTACCTAATGAAACACCAATCAAATTTTGAGAAGTTTACAGAATTAATTTAAATTTAATTTAATTTCCATGAAAAAGGAAAATTATTATAAGAATAGCCAAAATAATCTTTAAGAAGAACAAAATAGTATTTATATCAATAGCTATCAATATGAATTACAAATTATGCCATCATATCTCTATCCATCTACTTTACTATTTGTCTGTGTTCTCTCATAACAAAGTTCTTCCAAATCTTTTCCTTACTTGATGTGTTCACTCCTCAAGCAACTATCCGAAAGTTTAAAATTTATGTATGTGCATATTTAGCATTTCCAGAAGTTATTATCTTACAGAGCAAATGATAACATTATTGCTTGTATCACAATTTATTGATAAGCTGTTGGCACACAAAAAATACTGTCTATATATTGGCTCAGTATAAACAAGTTCTGTGCCAGCTACTTATAATTAATTCATCCTACTTCCATTTGAGCACAGGTAAGACTAAAAAAAAAAAAACCCGGAATGAAAATCTAGCTATCATCTTTTTAGTCAAAGTGGATATTTTGCACAGCCAATTTTCTTCCTATCCAGTAAATAATAAATTATGCACATATCAGACCTACACTCTTCTAAATATTGTTCACATGAATAAATAATGTAGGAAGTGATGCATAGAAACTCTCTATTAAAATACACATGTTATAATATCTAAAAAATTTTGAATGAAAGAATTTTGCTTAATTATCTTCTTTCAGATTTTTTAAATTTTTTAATTAGTATTCCTTTTTAATTCATTTCTTTACTATTATAATGTTTTTAGGAATTACAAAATATATACATAATCTTTCATAGAATACTTGGTTTTAATATTATACCATGTCAAACAAAATGTAGAGACCTTAACTGTGTTTCTCCTTTTACTTTTCCCATTTATGTGATGGTTTTCATATTATATCTACAATCTATGACATTCCATAACACAATGTAGATCTGTGCTTTCAACAGTCATGCATATTTTTTAAAAACTTTAAAAGAGAAAAATAGTTAACTAACTCAATATTACCACTATTAAAATTATTTTGCAGGGGATGGTGCCTGTGGTTCAGTGGATAGGGTGCCAGCTCCATACATGGAGGGCGGTGGGTTCGGGTTTGAACCTGGCCCCCAGTCAAACTTATACACAAAAATAGCCGGGCATTGTGGTGGGTGCCTATAGTCCCAGGTTGGGCAGGAGAATTGCATAAGTCCAGGACTTGGAGGTTGCTGTGAGCTGTGATGTCACAGCACTCTACTGAGGGCGATAAAGTAAGACTGTGTCTCAAAAAAAAATTATTTTGGTTTCTTTTATTCCTGAAGTTCTAAGTTTCTCTATGATATCATTCCATCTAAGCCTGAAGAATTGTTTTAGAATTTTTTTTTAGAGGATGTCTGCTGTTGAAAATTTTTCATACTTCTCTTTCATCTGAGAATTGTTTATTTTTCCTCATTGCTGAGGAACATTTTTGTCAGTTATAGAATTCTAGGTTGATTTTTGTTTTCTTTCAGTATCTTTTAGATGGTCCATAATCTCTTTGCCTCTGTGGTTACTTAAATCTATAATTATTTGAATTTTTATTTCATTGTATATAATAAACCATTTTTCTATAGTTATTTGAATTTCTATTTCATTGTATATAAGGTACCATTTTTCTCTTATTACTTCCAATACTTTATTTTGATTTTCAGGCTTTGATAATACTTGTCTGAATATGGTTTTCTTGAGATTTATAGAGTTTGTGAGCTTCTTGACACTGTAAATTTATGCATTACATAAAATGCTAGAATTTTCATTCCTTATTTCCTCAAATATATTTTCTGAGTGATTCTCTGCCTCCTTCTTTCTGGTACTCCATAGCCATGATTGTTAGACCTTTGATATTTTTCCACAAGTCCAAGATTCTTGGGTTATTTGCATTTTTCCTTTACTAATCTTTATTTCCTCTATAATTTAGATGAAGTAAATGATTTTTACTTATCTTTCCTAAAGCCACTCAGTCTTCTATCTTCTCTATTGTGTTATTAAATTATTTTCAATATTTTATTTTACAATAAAAATAGCATTTAGTTATTTTTAAGTTTCTATTCCCTCTTTCAGAACTCCTAGCTCTTCATCTGTTTCAAGAGGATACTATTACTTGATGGAGCACAGTCATAAGAGTGGCCCTATACTACTCGATAATTCCAATATGTGAGTCTCTCAGAGTTCACTTCTGCTCATTGCCTTTCCTTTGAGAAATTGTTGCTTTACCCTTTTCTTCTTCTTATGTTGTCCTAATTATTTGAATGACAAATAACTTCAGGTGGCATCTTAGAAAGTTTGAATATGAAGTTGTGAGATTTTAGATCCTTTTGAACTTCTCTGGTAAATATTGATGTTTTTGCTTTGTTTTGGCATGTTTTAGCAGCAATTAATCTGCTTGGATTTAGAGAACAATTTTGTCTTCTTCCTTTGGACAGTATTACCAGCACCAGTTCAGTGTTGAAAACCTATTCTATGCTAATTTGGGTTTACCTAATGCACACAGCATTGTTTGGACTTTGAGTAATGGTTTAGAAGGTAGTTAAATTTGCCTCAGTCTCACAGGAACCAATCTCTTATATCTTGGCTTTCTGGGAGTCCGTTCCATCTAACATGGACCATCTCAAACATTAAAACTCTTACCTTCAATATTTTTATCACTTGGAGAGGGCCCTATGCTTCTATTTACTATCCTCAGATTGAAAGATTTAAGATAAAGAATCTGACATTAATTAAATGCATATTTTAATATTCAATCTGTTTGGAATTCCTCTTTTGGGCCAATGGAGGCTTGACATTTACTATTCCTGACTATCTGCAGGTGCATCCTCATTAAGCTACATAACACAAAAACATAAAGCAGCATGAAAAACCAACCATTTTCAATGGTTTCCTATGCCTGGATGTTCTGTCATTCTAATGTGTAGTGAGTTGTAACAATCCTCTTTTTTTCTCTTTCTTCTTTCCAGATTCATCTTTTCTGGTAACTGTAATATCCGACTTCTTTTTTTTAACACAGATTTTCCGGTTTTGATAATATTTGTCTGAATATGGTTTTCTTAAGATTTATAGAGTTTGTGAGCTTCTTGACACTGTAAATTTATGCATTACATAAAATGCTAGAATTTTCATTCCTTATTTCCTCAAATACATTTTTGTATTTGTATTTCCTTATTTCCTCAAATTCTGAAATCAACTCTAGTATTCTTATGAATAGACATGAGCAAATTTAGTTAAAAAAATGTGTGTGTAGAGGAAGCAAGAAGAGAATAAGGGAGAGGGTAGGTTGAAGATCTTTTGATCTCAATTTTTTTTTGATCCCAATTTCTTAAAACTCTTCCTATAAGAGTTCTTTGAATAGTCTTACATATGAATCATTCTCTCTCTCATGATTACACATGCTGAGGCATATGGATATATTTTATGCCTGATTACATTGTAATACCTGCAGTCAAGTGTTAAGGGTGAAAGAGAAGCACTAAAATAGGATAAATTCAGAGCTTATTCAGCATATTAAGGAGAGACTTTCCTAAAACACACAAAAAATGTTTAAGACATCAAATCGAAGATCCTCAAGATAAAAAGAACTTCTGAAAGAAATAGACCAATACTTGGAAGCATGCCACCTTCCTGGTCTTAGCCAGAATGAAGTGGAAATGTTGAACAGGCCTATATTGCTTAACCTTTTCCAAAATACAGAAAAAGAAGGAATGCTACCCAACACATTCTATGAAGCAAACATCACCCTTATCCCCAAACCAGGAAAAGACCCAAGAAAAGAAAATTATAGACCAATATCCCTAATGAATATTGATGCAAAAATATTCAATAAAATCCAATCCTAGCAAACAGAATCTAGCAACACATCAAACAAATTATACACCATCACCAAGTGGGTTTTATTCCAGATTCTCAAAACTGGTTCAATATACAAAAATCTAGAAGTAAAATTTATCACATAAACAAAATAAAAAACAAAGACCATATGATTCTCTCAATTGATGCAGAAAAAGCTTTTGATAATATCCAGCATCCTTTCACGATCAGAACACTTAAGAAAATTGGTATAGAAGGGACATTTCTTTTTTCTTTTTTCTTTTTTTTTTAAGGCAGAGCCTCCATCTGTCCCCCTGGGTAGAGTGCTGTGGCATCACAGCTCACAGCAACCTCCAACTCCTGGACTCAAGTGAGTCTCCTGCCTCAGCCTCCCAAGTAGCTGGGACCACAGGCACCCACCACAACACCCAGCTATTTTTTAGTTGCAGCCATCATTGTTGTTTGGTGGGCCCAGGCCGGATTCAAACCTGCCACCTTGGGTGTACGTGGCTGGCGCCTTAGCCACTTGAGCCACAGGTGCTGAGCCAGAAGGAATATTTCTTAAACTGATAGAGGTCATCTATAGCAAACCCACAGTCAATATTGTATTAAATGGAGTTAAATTAAAATCATTTCCACTCAGATCAGCAACCAAGCAAGGTTGCCCATTGTCTCCACTGCTTTTTAACATTGTAATGGAAGTCTTAGCCATCACAATGAGGCAAGACAAGGTGATCAAGGGTATCCATGTAGGGTCAGAGGAGATCAAACTTTCCCTTTTTGCAGATGATATAATTGCAAATCTGGAAACCCTTAGGGATTCTACTACAAAACTCTTAGAAGTGGTCAAGGAATACAGCAATGGCTCAGGTTACAAAATCAACATTCATATATCTGTAGACTTTACCAATAATAGTCAAGCTGAAAAAACAGTCAAGAACTCTATTCCTTTCACAGTAGTGCCAAAGAAGATGAAATATTTGGGAGTTTACCTAACAAAGGACTTGAAAGATCTCTATAAAGAGAACAATGAAACTGTAAAAAGAGAAATAGCTGAAAGTGTTAACAAATGGAAAAACATACCACGCTTATGGCTGGGAAGAATAAACATTGTTAAAATGTCCATACTACCCAAAGCAATATATAATTTTAATGCAATCCCTATTAAAACACCACTGTCATACTTTAAAGATCTTGAGAAAATAATGCTTCATTTTATATGGAATCAGAAAAAACCTTGAATAGCCAAGACATTACTCATAAATTAAAACAAATCAGGAGGAATCATGCTACCAGATCTTAGACTATGCTATAAATGCATAGTGATCAAAACAGCTTGGTACTGGCACAAAAACAGAGAAGTAGATGCATGGAACAGAATAGAGAACCAAGAGATGAACCCAGCTACTTACCATCATTTGATCTTTGATAAGCAAATTAAAAATATTCAGTGGGGAAAAGACTCCCTATTTAACAAATGGTGCTGGGTGAACTGGCTGGCAACCTGTATAAGACTGAAACTGGACCCACACCTTTCACCCTTAACTAAGATAGACTCAAACCACATTAAAGATTTAAACTTAATACATGAAACTATAAAAATACTAGAAGAAGGTACAGGGCAAACACTTGAAGAAATCAGCCTGGGAGACTATGAGGAGGACCCTCCAGGCAATTGAAACAACACCAAAAGTACATTATTGGGATCTGATCAAACTAAAAAGCTTCTGCACAGCCAAGAATACAGTAAGTAAAGCAAGCAGACACCTCAAAATGGGAGAAAATATTTGCAGTTTGTGTCTCTAACAAAGGTTTAACAACCAGAATCCACAGAGAACTTAAACATATTAGCAAGAAAAGAGCAAGTGATTCCATCTCAGTGTGGGCAAGGGACTTGAAAAGAAACTTCTCTGAAGAAGACAGGCTCATGGCCTACAAAGACATGAAAAATGCTCATCACACTTAATCATCAGAGAAATGTAAATCAAAACTACTTTGAGATATCATCTAACTCCAATAAGATTAGCTCACATCACAGAATCCCAAAACCTGAGATGTTGGCATGGATGTGCAGAAAAGGGAACACTTCTGCACTGCTAGTGGGGATGCAGACTAATATTTTCCTTTTGGAAAGATGTTTGGAGATCACTTAGAGATCTAAAAAAAGACCTGCCATTTGATCCTTCAATTCCTCTAGTAGGTATATATCCAGAAGACCAAAAACCACTTTATAACAAAGATATTTGCACCAGAATGTTTATTACAGCCCAATTCATAATTGCTAAGTCATGGAACAGGCCCAAGTGCCCATCGACCCATGAATGGATTAATAAATTATAGTATATGTATACCAGGGAACATTATGCAGCCTTAAATAAAGATGGAGACTTTACCTATTTCATGTTTACATAGATAGAGCTGGAACATATTCTTCTTAGCAAAGTAACTCAAGAATGGAAGAAAAAGTATCCAATGTACTCAGCTCTACTATGAAACCAATTTATAAGCACCCACACGTTCATATGAAAGCTATAACCCAATTATAGCCCAAGAAGAAGGGGAAAGAGAAGTGGGAGGGGAGGGGAAGGAGGAGGATCAATGGAGGGAGGGTAATTGGTGGGACCACACCTACAGTACATCTTACAAGGGTACAAGTTAAATCTACTAAGTGTAAAATTTTAAATGTCTTAACACAGTAACTACAAAAATGTGGTGAAGGCTATGGTAACCAGTTTGATGAAAGTACTTCAAATTGTATATAAAACCAGCACATTGTACCCCATAATTGTATTAATGTACAAAGCTATGATTTAATGAAAAAAACTAATAATATTTGAGTTATTTGTAAAACTAAACATATACACATTTATACTGAGTTATGAGGAAACAGATACCTGCATACAATATTTCCTTAATGTGAGTTTAGTTTTCCCTTGAGTTAACATAGGAAATTAATGAATGAAAATGAACCTTCATTAATTTATATCTTTCTGTTCTCCCATCAGCCTTTATATTGTTTTCCAATATCGCTCTGTGCTCTCTGGCCAATAATCAAGATTTTGAAGTGAATAGGTTGTTTTAATGTCAGTTAGTTCCTTACTAAACCTTTATTACAATTTTTTCTCACTTGTCTCCTTTTTTGAGCAAACATGACATGAACCATTTCTGCAAGAGCCTGTTCCCAGAGAAATTAAGGTCAGTGAAAGGCCAAATCAAATGGTAACATATTTGGAAGGAAGGATGAATGATGCATTTCTTCCAGCAGAAGCAAGTGGCACCATACCTATTTTTCCTACTTTTGCAGATTAGAAAAATGCAGTGTGTACATAAAATAGGATGTGAAATAGTCTTTTATGCAGTACTCTTATTTGATCTAGGTAATATGTGTTAAGTAACATATTCAAGATATTACTTTATTTTTTTCTGTTCTGATTCTATACTTGATCTTAGCCAAAAAGCTGAGAAGTGATATTTTTTTTTCTGTTCTGAGAAATGCAAATGGAATTTAAGGAATTTGAAAAACTCATGAAAATCAAAATTATAATGAGATATTACTTTATACCTATTAAGATAGCTATTATAAAGTAAAAAGGTAAAGGTTAGTAAGGTTATGAAAAAATTGGATCCCTATACACAGTTGCTGGGGTCATAAACTGATGCAGCGACTCTGAAAAACAGTATGGAGGTTCTTTACAAAATAGAAATACACTTCAGGACGATTCACCAGTCTCAAATCTGAGTGCGTATCTGGTTTGGTTTGAATGCATCTTGTCTCTACAGAAACTCATGCTGGATTTGACTCCCATTGTGAACGTGTTGGGAGATGGGGCCTGGTGGAAGCTATTTGGGTCAAGGTGAGTGAAGGGACAGATCCCTCACGAATGTCCTGGCACCCTTCCCCTGGTAGTAACTTCTCCTCTTTGGAGGCTGGATTGGTTCTCTCAGGAAGAGAATTGTCTCCCCGAGGATGGAAAGTTAGAAAGTGAGGTTTTGCCTCTTTGTGTGTATCTGCTTCCCCTTTGCTCTTCTGCCACCTGATGAACCAGCTGAAAAGCCTCCACCAGAAG
This sequence comes from Galago senegalensis, assembly GCA_963575145.1. Lineage (NCBI taxonomy): Eukaryota > Metazoa > Chordata > Mammalia > Primates > Galagidae > Galago > Galago senegalensis. Next base: position 8,455 of record CAUYTI010109646.1, on the reverse strand, counting down.
CCTAGCAGATCTGCTGTCATGGGCCTCATACTTCACTGCCTGCAGAACCAGGAGCTAAGTAAACCTGTCTCCTTTGTAACTAACAGGCCCAGGATATTTTGTGCTAGCAACACAAAAGAATATCTAAAAGAATTGAAATCAGCACCTTGAAGAGATATATGCATTTTCATGTTCATTGAAGCACTATTGACAATAGTCAAGATACAGAAGCAACTTTTTTTTTTTTTTTTGAGACAGAGCCTCAAGCTATCCCCCTGGGTAGAGTGCTATGGCATCACGGTTCACAGCAACCTCCAACTCCCAGCCTCAAGCAAGTCTCCTGCCTCAGGCTCCCAAGTAGCTGGGACTACAGGCGCCCGCCACAACACCTGGCCATTTTTTTGGTTGCAGCCATCATTGTTGTTTGGCAGGCCCGGGATGGGAATTCGAACCCGCCACCTTAGGTGTATGTGGCTGGCGCCTTAGCTGCTTGAGCCACAGGTGCCGAGCTGATACAGAAGCAACTTAAATATCCACCTACTGAGGAATAGATAAATAAAATGTGTGTATACCTGCAATGGATATTATTCAATCTTTAAAAACAAGGAAATTCCATTTGCACAACATGGATGAAACTAGAATATGTAACTAAATGGAATATCCAGTCACAGAAGCTCAAAAACTTCATGATTCCTATTATGTGTGGTATCTAAAGTAGACAAACATAGAAGCAGAGAATAGATTGGTGGTTACCAGAGAATAAAGGGATGAGGATATGCGAAATTATTGTTCACACTCACCAAATTATCTGCATTCCTTATGTCTTCACATAAGTACATTTGTTTGTGTACTATTTTTTATCTCAATAAAACTGGAAAAACACTGCTTTATATTTTTAACATTTATTAATATGCATTTAACTTTATTAGTATATATTTTTAAGAGACAGAGTCTCACTTTGTCACCCTTGGTAGAGTGTTGTGGCATCATAGCTCACAGCAACCTCCAGTTCTTGGACTTAGGTGATTCTCTTGCCTCAGCTCCTGAGTAGCAGGGACCACAGGTGCTCGCCACAACGCCCGGCTATTTTTTGTTGCAGTTTGGCTGGGACAGGATTTGAACCCACCAACCTTGGTAAATGGGGCCAGCGCCCTACTCACTGAGCCACAGGCACTGACCAACTTTATTAATATTTTTACATTAACAGTTAATCGGCATGTCTATTATTTTGTTTGACAGTTACTCACATTCATTTCCCCCTGTTGTGCTCTGTTGCCATGGTGAGATTGTAAGCTATTGCTAAGCATGGATTTTTCTAACACATTTTACTTATTTTCTCTATTAATGAAAAGTATTTATTCAGGAATTTTTATTAAATTAGGACAAATAATTTTTATTTCTATGAACAAAATGAAAAACATTTATATGCACTGAAGACATAAAATACTACAATGGATACAAATTGAAAAACTAACAACACTCAAAGAAAAGTCACAGTTTGCTGCCGGGGGTGGCTAAATATTGAAATTAAATCCCAATCATTAGTATTTAATTCTTCCTAGACAAGTTTGCGTTAAAACTAAGGGCTCTTAGAATCAAGAGCCATGATAAATGAAGAGGCACAAGTTCAAGTCCTTGCTTCACCACCTACTTGCTATGATCTTAAAAACAATTACTCTTCATCTTTTCCCTAAAGTAAAACAATATGAACGGTTAAATCTAATTTATCAGCTATCTCTCAGGTTGAAATTTAACCAGAAAGTGTTTTCATATTAAGGATTTCTTATTTTTAAAGTGTAGAACAGAGAAACAGAACCTGAAGAAAAATCAGATCTTTAGGCATCTTTTGAAATGTACTTTTCTTGGGGGAGAAAACATGGAAATAAACAGAATCAAAATCTAGCTGCAAAGGACAGGGTAGGGAGGGGAACCTTATCCACACCTTCCAATTCTTAAATGGGCATGCTTCAGTTCAAATGTATGAAGTGCAAACTAACATAATTACAGATGTCTTCACATTTGATGTGTGACACACCGGATATGGGCAATGCACTTGCCATAAAGGCTGACGCTTGCTAAATGAGCAGACCTGCAATGCTTCTATCTATTCTGGCACCTTCTATTAAAGTTTGTGGTTAACTGAGGACAAACTCTTCCTGACTTCATGTCAAGTATAGTCAAAAACATGTCAGTTCTAATGGACCAACATTTAGACATTTGTAATCATTCTGGTTAATCACTACTGGAAGTGACAGGCCATTTTCATTTCCTCTACTGCCACATTACCAAGGTAACTCAATCAACCTCAAGGCAGCAGAAGCAGAAAGATTTGTTCCCACACATTCAACTATCATCTCCTTACTTCTCAGTAAGAAATTATTATTTTTTCCTATATCTTCTTAACAGTAGTACCTATTAAAAGTCAAGCAATTACATAATTCTGATGGGAACAGATATAGAAAGAAAATTTAGCAATTTAGATGATATCTATATTGAAGACCTTTTACATTCTTCACACATAGCTAGGTGGAATTCTTCTAACAAAGGCTAAAACTAAAGCTTCCAGGGAATGAACTTAGTTCAGTATCTAATATCACTATCTAATGTCAATATCAAGTTAAGTTGTAAAATAATATTTTCCTTGGCTTGGCACCCATAGCACAGTGGTTTTGGTGCCAGCCACATATACTGAGGGTGGTGGGTTCGAACCTGGACCAGGCCAGCTAAACAACTGCAACAAAAAAATAGCCAGGCATTGTGGCAGGTGCCTGTAGTACCAGCTAATTGGGAGGCACAGGCAAGAGAATTGATTAAGCTCAAGAGTTTGAGGTTGCTGTGAGTTGTGATGCTACAGCACTCTACCAAGGGCGACAAAGTCAGACTCTTGTCTCAAAAAAGAGAGAGAAAGAGAGAGTTGGGACTCAAACTCAAGCAGACTGATTCAAACTACTGAAGTTTCTCCCATCCTCCTCACATTCAGTTAACTCTTATACATTGGTTACCAGCTTTTAATAAAAAAATGAAAAAAATAATATTTTCCTTAATTATAATTCCCAGTGTGGTTAAAAATTTAAATGTATTAGAGTGCAATGAAACCTTATATTTCAAATAAGAGACAAACCGTATTATTTCTAAGGTTGAGAAAAGAAAATTACTCATTACCTAATATTTTAATATTTGTTCATTATACATTTCTATTCTGAAGATCATTTATGGAGAAAATATGTAAGTATCAAGGATGGAAATTTTCGAGAATGGTGCTCATCAAATCTACTAGGAAGCAGCACCTTGTACAGCAGAGGGCAATCTTCTCCAGAGAGTATATGTCCCGCAAAATGGCTGTAGTTTCTTCGTGATAATCAATACTTTTTGTCTTTTTTCTCCTTGTGAAATATGTGGGTGTGTGCATAGATTACCTTCTATATTTTTATGCTTGAAAGTTTATTATTATTGCTGTTGTTATTTGAAATGAGATGTCCAATAGTAGCCATCAGGGGCAGGATGGAATCTATTATCAAATCTTTCTAAGAGTAATGCATCATTAAATATGGGTTCAGTTGGTGGGAAACAGCATATACACCAACCAGAGGAAAAAAAACACTAATAAGGACTTGGTACCACCAATATATTCTGTATTCTGCTGTAGACATACGTATTTAAATTGGAATGAAAGCTGATCCACTGTAACCAGACGTCAACGGACAATCTGATAAACTTGAAAAGAAATCCACTCAGTAATTGTCTGCTACTAATCGCAGGCATCTGTCTTTAGCACAACTTGACTCAAGGTTTCTAAAAGTCAAAATGATGTATGTATCAATTGGAAAAGAAATATAGCAAAGAAAATGCTGGGGAGTTTGGGCCCAACCCGTTGACTTACAGGAGGAGGATCCAGAAAGTAACCTGAGCTGAAGCCAAGTGCATTTTGGAAAACTTTTAGTGGAAAGGAGCGAATTTGCGGCAATAGCACTCATTTTATTAAAATATGTACAAGCCACTTGTCTTTATTAGAATTTTACCTGCTGCTTTAACACGGTAATATCATTCTCTTCCTCGTCATTAATGGGCTAATAGTTCAGACACATTTTTAAATGTCAAGTATAAAATATTTTAATTTTTATTTATTTATATCTCTTCCTCATGTTTAAAATTTACATTGGGAACCTGAAAAATTGAGTCTTCATTTATACCTAATGAAGCAAAAATTCTACAGGAACACTGAGCCTGGTTTGAAATGAGGCAGGAGCGGATGAGAGAATGCAACTTCTGAAAGCTGCGGCAGGACCGTTTCCCTCCCCCTCCCCACCCGCCTTGGTGATTAGGTGATTGCTCTCGGTGTCTCAGCCTAGGGCAGCTCAGCACACAGAGTAGCAGAGGATCCTAACAAATAACGCTGGGGTGTTTCTGCACATCCTGGAAGTTAGCCTGCCATCACAGAAAAAGGCATTTCTCAGATATTCTATGCAGTTTGGTTAATGGAGTCTCCGAGGAGAAAGGAAGAAAGTTCTTAGGATGAGGAAAGTAGAAAGACATCAGAGCCTGCCATTGGCACAGGGCAGGTGCACCCAGGAAGGACCTGCCGCGCCTTCTGCATTTGCGCGGGCGGTGTTGGTGCAGGTGAGGAGGCAGAAGGGACAACCCAGGGCCGCAGAGAGGGCGAGCGGCGGGAGCCGAGGGGAGACCACCACACAGCCTGTGCGGCTGCCGGTGAACCACCTTTGGACTTAGAGAGCCCTCCCCTGGCTGCTCTGTTCCCTGGGAGGCATGTCCCAGGCCCACGGGTGATACAGGGTCCCCCATTGACACATGAACAGGGACCCGTCATTTCCTAGGCCTGGACAATTACATGAATGCACTGCGTCCACTCAAGGCATTCATTCACCTTGTCACAGCTGAAGGTTCTGTCCCCGGTTCATTGGTTACGAAGCCCTGGCCAACTGTAACTACAAAGGACCCATGTGACTATGTATACCCCTCGAAAAAGATCCAGGCAGAGAGATTTTGTGACTTAGGGTTTTCCCTTTGCCAGGAACTCTGGTGCTCTCTGTATTATCTGTAAAATAAGTCTGTTTTACCACTAATCTGTGGTCCAGGGATTCATTCTTCAAATCCCAGAGACCAAAAACCTACCGCAGAAGAAATGTCCCTATAGACATCATCAGGGAGCCTTCAGAATTCCTGTCCGCCACAGGCAAGGACCAAGTTTCTTCCGCATTAGTAACTTTAATAGTGAAAAAAAAAATTATCAAATAAGGAAGTTAAGATGGAGAGGAAAAAGTCAAAATACGTTATTTTATAGGCAAAATCCATTTTAATTATGAACTAAATGTATGTAAATATAATTACATACTATCTGTAATGTAGTAGATTATTATGGAAGAAATAATTTTCAATACATTATAATTACAGCATATATAATATATAAAGGTAAAAAGGTAATGTTCAATAATCTATATTACTTTCTATTTTCATTTGGGTGAAAATGCATACATCCCACCCCTGCAGGATTTCAGCATTTTAAGGTAACAAAGAAAACAGAGTCTGCTCTGGCTCACTGCCTCTTAGAAAGGCTTATTGATTTTGTTATTGCTACAACTATCAGGGGAGAAAAGGCAGCAATTTCTCATGCCTAGTTCCAAAAGGATTAAATCTGACTAAGATTTATATAAGTCACAATCTCCGTATTCTGTAGTAACCATGTCATAGCACCTTATCCAGTTTTACCTTCTTCCTATCACCCTAACAGAAGCTAATAGAACTAGAAAAATGCATGGGTCACTACAGAAGTTTTGAGACAGACTGTGTTGTGGTCCATTATGTCACCTGCAAGAAATCACCAGCAGTGTGTCACTGATCCACACATTCAAGTTTCAAGTTGGCCAGAGAGCTTCACTGGTTTCTGTCCATGCAGATTTTACTTTTCTATTTTTTCATTTTCTATGTATTATACCTTTTTGTTCCTCAATTCTCCCATTACTACTTTCTCCCCCCCCCCTTTTTTTTTTCTTGTAGATTTTGGTGGGGGCCGGGTTTGAACCCACCACCTCTGGTATTTGGGGCTGATGCCTTCCCACCACAGGTGCCAGCCCTCATTACTGCTTTCTTTTGTGTTAAATATTTTCTGGCATATGTTTTATTTCCCTTACTCATTTCACTACATATGTTTTTAGCTATGTCTTGGTGAGTTCCCTTGGGATTATCATTAGGCATGTCTATCAATCTGGTTTATAATTTATAACAATATAATTTAGGTTAACGCCAACTCTAATAGCATGCAAAAGCTGTGCCCCTACACAGTATCATTCCTTCAACCCCTTTATTCTGTTTTTGCCTCAGATATTTATACATTGTGTATAAATATTATGTATACATTTATACATAATTTCCTCAACTTATTTATAAGTTAAAAAGAACTAAAAGTAGACTTATCGTTTAATCCAACAATCACTGTACACAATATTTACCCAAAGAAAAAGAAGTTATTTTATCAAAAAGACACTTGTGTTCAGATGCTTACTGTAACGCAATTCACAATTGTAAAGATGTAGAATCAACCCAAGTGCCCATCAATTCATGAATGAGTTATCAAAACATGATATATGTTTTCTATGGAATACCACAGATATAAGTCAAAACCTACTGCAGATATTTAGATGGGACTACAGACACTCATCCTAAACTTAGTATACAGAAAGAATGGAAAACAAACTCCATATGTACTCACTGTTAAAAGTGAGCTCACTGGAACTAACCAGTGAGCACCCAGGTACGCAGTGGGAAATAAAAGTCAATTAGGGGCTTGAGGGAAGGAGAAGATGACTGAAAACCTACCTACAGGGTACAATGAACAATACCTGGGTGCTGATGGGCACGCTTAACTGACTGAAACATAACTCAAATGATTCATGTAACCGTAAACATATGTACCCTTCTAATTTTTTGAAATGAAAAATAATACTTTTACATTCTCTGAATACATGTGAATTTGAAGGTTCACAGATGACTCTCAGATCTTTCCAGACTTCTTTGCTTAACTCACTCAGTCATTTGCTGACAAGTACAGGGGTATAAAACAACTCTTTGGGTTTTTTTTACTACTTTTTAACCTTCTCACACTGCATTTGCTTATCAGAGACTTTGCTTGTTTGGGCAGAAGAAGGAAACAGTGCTGAGATGAATATACTTCAGTTTTTAGTTTTTATTTTTAATGCTGGACCCCACCAATTGCTGTTACTTTAGTGACTGCTGAATAACTCCCAAAGATTAAAATGCTAACCGGATGACTTCCCCTTGACTGTAATGCAACCAGACAATAAGAACTTCCTCTACTCAGAACACCGTCTCTGGGATCAGGCTGTGAAGCTTTGGCCTCAGGTGGTTAACTCTCTCTGCTGACCTGTCCCAGCCCACAGGCTGAGAATAGTATCTCTATCCTTTCCAGTTCCATGCTTTAGAGGGGCCAATATTCCTTGCATTTTCATCAACTATACATGCTTCCTAAAAAAATTGAAAATCCCATGTTTATTTCTGCACTCATTTCTTCATCAGAGAATGATAATGGGAGCCTAAAATTGGGGGGTGTTATTGTAGACACTGGACATGATAGAAAAAAAAATATAGAAAGATACAAAACATTAGCTTTTATGGAGTTTACATGGGGATTAGAAATAAGTAAAATAAATTATTGTCTGCAAGACACAGGAATAAATACTAAAAGGAAAAATGAAACAAGAAAAGGAGAAAGATGGTAGAGATAGATAGTAGTGTTGTAATGAGCTAGCTAGTAATTAAATTGTTTAATGGAACCATGTAAATATAGTTATATTAATATCATTAATCCTAACCCTGGCACATGCCGTATATGGCTTGGCTTTGATGAAAATTTTCCACTACTGTTGTAGGATTTTAAGTAAATTAAATATCAGAGCATATTCATTTGTTTTCTGGGAAGAAATATTTCACATCCAAAGCACACAAAAGTTCTTTTCCACATTATGTGGTTCATGCATGTAAAAGAAAACACTTGTATACCCTAAAACTATTGAAATAAAAAAATCCCTATATAATCTGAATAATTTCTGCTTGAGTTTTTATTGTACACATGCACACATACAAACTCAGACATATATACAAGTGTATATAAATGACAGAGAGGATGGCGAGATAATTTTTCTGCTTTGATCTTATTAATTACATCAATTTAAGGTTATCAGGCCATAGAGTCCTATGTGGCAGCAAGGTAGAAAGTCTGGTTTTGAAAATATCTTTTTGATGAAAAGAAATAACCAAAATTAGAGCAGAATTAAATGAAATTGAAAATAAAAGGATTATAGAGCAGATCAATAAATCCAAAAGTTGGTTCTTTGAAAAGGTCAATAAAATAGATAGACCTTTGGCCAGCTTAACCAAGAAAAAAAGAGTAAAATCTCTAATCTCATCAATTAGAAATGGTAAAGATGAAATAACAACAGACCCC